>JAABOM020008294.1:0-19885 GCA_011800125.2 Solanum clarkiae | reverse complement strand
CAACCTATATATATGAACTTTCTACACATATTATAAGGGATTTCTACCTTCAATGTGCCATGCCATTAAGAAAGTAAACAGTAGTAACAAGCCAAAAGAAAATGCATATGGCTAGACCGTTGGGGCCACGGTGTCTAAGGTACGAGACATGACCACACTTTAATTTATACAGTCTACAAAGCCTCTAGATAAGGAAAAGTATCTAATAAGGGTCGGGACAAGAGCTGCCTCGACTAACTGTACAATACAAACATATAAGTTATAGACACAAGCAAAGCTTCGAAGCAACCTAGAGCTTGGTAACAACAACTAGATATCATGTACTCCTATTGCGGAGATCTACTAGCACCTGTACCTGCAGCATGAAATGCAGGTCCCCCGTAAGGGACGTCAGTACAAGATAATCTAAGTATGTAAGGCAGGAAATACGGTGTATGAAGTAATAACTCAAATGAAACTATACGCTGGTGTGGGATAAGAGACCACCTTTGGTTATACTTATGGATCGTGTACTTTATGTTCTTTATATTACTTTATCTTTACTGTATAATCTATGCACAACATGTAATACAAATGACCAGCTAATCAATGGTAAAGCTATATTGGGATCGTCCCTAGCTAGGTTTTTCCTTAACCCCTTGGGCTACCACCCGTGATAGGATCTTCCCTGGCTAGGTAATTCTTCCACCCCTCGGGCTACCATCCATCAATAAACAATATACTTTATCTTTCAATTACCTTTGAGATGATTCCTTTAGTGGTAATAATATTGGAGCTGTAGGACTGTAGGTATAGCATGTGACATGTGGATATTCATACAAGACAATATGACAATGAAAAGAGTACGTTACACAAATAATGAAATACGTATGATATGAAACAACTCGTGAACTTTATTTAGTAACAAGAACCCATGTAACTTGGTATCTATGTGTGTATGCTGATTTGAATCCGACAATGCACGGGAGAGTACGAATGTATGAAAGATTGTAGACACAGTTAATAGTTGTGTCGGAGTTGGTTAGCGTCTTTATGTGCCAAGGAAGGATCTATGTTTCATACCAAACAATACGAAATGAAGTAGCCTCACATACCTCACTGTACGACCTCGCTATTACCTCGAGATAACCTTCCCTTCTTACAAATAATTATCTACAACATATTAGGTGATAAAATTAGCATTAGCAGCCAAAATAAATACATCTTGGCAGCCCAATCTTATAAAAACTCACACCCGGGCAGCAGCGACGCAAAGGAATTTCTTCAACCTTTTCACTTATAATCGTACTTTCTAACAACCATTCTTGTATATATGTCATATACATCTTATTTTAGACTCTTAAAAGTCTTACAACATCCCACAAGGTACAACACATAGCAATTCTACACAACCTACAAATAGGTGGCATAACTTTACGTCCCCATGCCCCATTTTGACGTCGACAATCCAAACCTGTTCCAACTTTAACCAAACTGTCCTCAACACATCTATATATAACAAAGACCTTAAAAAAGTAGTATAATAGTACCAAAGCAGTCGAAGGACGTGAGGCAAGAGCCTTCCATCCAACAGCCCACAAGTTCATACTAAGAACATAATTGCGATATCCTATAAGGACTCAGTTTTATGGACTGTAAAAGTGGTGACGCAGCCTGGTTACATTACTAAAACTAACTTTTGTTCGTTACGGAAGTATTACTTCATAACACATCAAACTAAGAAGAGAAAAGCCTCTTGAACAATAAGAAATATTCACAACAATACTTAGGACACATGCCGTCTAAATTTCCAACACAAGCATAACTAGCATATGCTGCTTGTTTGTCATGGGATAAATATAACAAATAGATGGATATTTCCACTTCCTTTAGCCTTCAAGGTTTAGATTTGCTTCAAGACCCTAGAGGGTTATGTAGTATGCTTTTGAGAAATGAAATAAAGAGAGAAAAAAAGTCTTTAGGAAAGCTGAAAATTTCTTTCAAAGTGAAATGAATTAAGGGCTGCTTTTGAGCCATTTTCAAAGACTCTTTTAGCCGAATTTCTCTTGCACTTTTGACCACACATTAACGACTGTTAATCACCTTGTGATGAAGCAGCTTGGCCCTTATACTTGGGCCTAAATGGGTCTCCAAGTTGATGGGCCTTGGCTGCCCATTTTTCAGCTTTCTTCTTAATTAGTTTGGGCTTAAATTCTCAAAGAAATTGTGACGTCTTAGGTCCCTTTTTAATATCCTTCTTGGGATAAAAATATAGTACATTTATAATTCTAAAACATGGGCTAAATTTACACCTTTAACACAGGACTTTATTCATAATCGAACTTGGGCAAATTCGATGTCAGGCCTCGTCTCCGTTTAGTTAGCAAAGTTAAGCTAAGCAAGTAGGTGGCTCACCTGCTAGCTTCTTAAGTCTACAAGCACCTCAATTCTCTCACTTTGTTTAAGGTAATGATCTCTTTAATTTGACTTAAAGCATGTATACACTCGAGCCTCTTAAGCGTTAGACGCATATCGCTCATTAACATGAGATACAAGCACTTTTAAAAATTGCCGTTAATTTGGAAAGCCATATCATGTTTTATTTACATAGCACTAGTACATGTAAAATGTGGGGTGTTACAAAAACAAACTATATAACCCTAATAATTTTGATGTTTCGGATCTAATGGTGCAGACGAGATTAACACCAAAGATTATTACGGTCCGAGATCAGTCTCACTTACTTATATACAGCTTTTAATAAAAAGCTCCTAGGGGTCAAATCACATATGAAAGTCTCCAGAATCAAATGAAGGGTCGTTATAAAGCAAACTCTACATTTCAAAGCTAACCGGTAACAAAGTTCTCATCAATGTGAGTCAACTATTAACTTGTTCTAGCAGCTAAATTTGCAAATTATGATATAACTGCACCAAACATTCTCCTAGCCAAATTCAATCGTTCCTAATCAAATAGAATCATCAAAATTCCGTTCTGAGGCCATTTATAAAGACTTTACCAAAAAATTCATTTTACAGGTATAGCTTTTTGATTAGCTCAAAAATTCACATATATCCCAGATAACCCAACCAATAACAACCCCAAAAGTAGCAAAAAATCACCAATGGTCCAAAGTCACCATACACATGCTCAAATAAATAAAAAACTACAAAACCATAGAAATGACTTATAGGGCCATTAAAACATCCCCACTAATATCACTTTCATCTGCAAAAGTACAAATACAGGCATACCTGGAGAGTCTAATCTAAACTACATAGGGATCCTTCATGAACTCACGGTAACCAATTAATATAAGAATCATAAGCATGCTAACGTCTAACAATAGTTCTTACAAATCCCAACTAACCAGAAGTACAATGATCTGTCTATTTGTAACAAAGAATTAGTGCAGCAATCAATGATCAAACACTCATCACATCTGCTCAGTCAGCTAGCATGTAATAGGAAATCAATACGCTAAGTACACCTACCCTCAACACGTTATTAGATATCCAAATAATCATAGTTGTTCATAAGTGTAATCGCGTTTTACAAATATGGCTATCAACTCATTCCTATTCCCTTTATACAACCATTTCCTAATAATCAACAACATCAAATGGTTCATACGATAATCAAATAAATACAGACAATATCTAATATATCCATACTTACACGTAACATTTAAACCCATTTGCCCTACTAGTCAAACAACTAGGCATCTCATCCACAACATTCAATGATGTAACAAATAGTCAGGACACCATCTCAATATAACAGATTACTACCATAACAGCTATAAGCAGTCTCATCATGACAACAAAAACTCATGAATAGAATAAATAATCAACATACCACTCATCAGTATTTTCAACAATTATCAAACCCTTACCAATATAGCAGATACTCAAATACCACAACTAGTAGACTTCTTGTACCGTCCCTCGTTCCCAAACACATATATATATCACTTTCCAGTCATGGTCCTCAATAGTTATTGTCATTCAATCGTATGCGCAATACAACAAGATGGAGGTAAAGCACTCCTAGTTACCACCCGCTAGTCTCAACTATATAATCAAATCAACCACTGGTTAATAATATATGGTTCACACCCTGTCCCTACAATCTAACCTGGTACATGTCATCTCAACTAAAAAGCATCTAGTAGTTCTAACGTTTAATAAATTAGTCACCATCTTGTAGTACTTAACAAATCGTCCCCCAACAAGTAGGGTTGTCCATGGATTACGACAACAAATACCACAAGTACGCATAAATCCTCGAATAGAAGCTACAACAGGGAAATAGTAATCCCAACAAACATAATCAGTCACTCATACAAGCCACAATTGGTCTGGGTGTAATCTTCGGAATATACTCCACCCAAACCCTCAACTAATGGCAATTCGACCTCGATGATAGTACAATCATCCCCCCTTAATAATAATTTGGTGATCCATAGGAACATATCTAAGGCTTCCAACTACAAGAATCGTGTTTCCCTACTAGGGCCTTAGCAGTCGTATATCAAGCATGGATAATTATATTAAATATTCGATCGGTGTAATCTCTGAACCTGCATATAAGAAAAAAACCAACCAATACCCCAATAATGAGCCTCTACCATGCTATTGGATCCGTATAAAGTATAGCCAAGGTAACATCTGAGCTTAACCATCTATCATAGAAAATAACAGGATAAGGAGCTAAATGGTCCACACCCGAATTATAGCTAAACTGAGCCCATCCAACAATATCAACCATGTCCGATATCATAATTCTGAAGAATAAGCACACTTGATACCCTACTAATAAAAGGAAATCCCCTACTCATTTCTCTAAGATTGATCTTCATTCTAGTTATCGTCAGTTGAGCCTAAGGGAATGTGATATTCCAAAGATAGCTTTTTGAACTAGGTATGGGCACTTTGAATTCGTGGTGATGTCTTTTGGGATGATTACTGGTCTACAGTATTTATGGATCTCATGAATAGGGTGTTCATGCCATTTTTGATACTTTAGTAGTTGTCTTCATTGATAATATTCTGATATTTTTTGGAAGTGAACAAGAGCATATGGATCATTTAAGGGTGGTTCTTCAAAACTTGAGGGACAAGCAATTATTTGCCAAGTTCAGTAAATGTCAGTTTTTGTTAGATGAGGTAGCCTCTCTTGGCCATGTGATATCAGGTGATGGTATTAAAGTTGATCCACAGAAGATCCAGGCCGTCAAGAGTTTGCCTAGAGCATTGGCTCCTTTAGATATTTAGAGTTTTTTTGGTTGCTTGTTTAATGTTAGAGGATTTTTACGGTTTTTCATCTATTTTTTTACAATTGACTAAGTTGACTCAAAATAATGCAAATTTTATATAGACAAATTAGTGTAAGAAGAGCTTTCAGATATGGAAATATTTGTTGACATCAGCTTTGATGTGCTGCAAAAATATAGATATTTAATGCTTAAAACTTAGGATTTTGTGTGTTCTCAATGCGATACTTGTGGGTATTATGTGTTTTTGTATTTTGATTTGCAGGAATACAGATTGGCCATGATATGGGAAAATTGTAGATGATTGCTGGTTTTTGATGATTTGTGAGACCCTCTAGGATCATAGAGCATTCTATGAGTCATAGAGGAAGTTTTATGACAAATTCCAGTGAGGGATGATTTCTGAAGATCAGCTCAACGAGACATGCATACAAGTCGTAGAGCATCCTTCGATTCGTATTGATCGATTTCATGAGGATATCCAGTGAAGGACAATTTGATTAAGTTGAAGCCTATGAACATGCAGTAAGAGCCATACGAGCCATAGAAGACACTATGAGTGATAGAGATCTTTCGTGGAGCTTGCCGACTAATTTTTCTATTTTATTTAACACTTAATTATAATTACTATTAATTTTACTTTTAGGTTATTTTTCAGAGATGGGCATCATTATTCAGTAATTTTAGGGCTTATACTGGGAGAACTCAATACTTGGGAGAGAAGATTGTGAGAAAACACTTGTAGGTAAATTTGATCTTGAAGCTTGTGATTCTTATTCTTCTTGGGTTTGCGTGATTTTAATTCAATTTTCTAAGTGATTAATTATGTTATCTCAATTCATAATTTCTTCAGATACACATAGCATGCGCAGATAAATCCATAACTAGGGTTGTGGGAACCATGAAGAACTACCAAAGTAAACTTGGGTAATTTACAATTCTTTGAATGGGTATATGCATGTATTAAACAATTCTCTTCATTTGCATGTTTTCTAATAGTGGCCAACATTAGAACCTGCATAGTGTTACTGACTGGACCAAGGTAGTAATGAATATAAAAAGAGATTGATTAATAGGATTCGATTAATGGGTTCTTGTCTAATCAACCGAGCTAGGCCAAGTGGAGGTTGTACTGGGACTTATTAGTAATGGTTAGTAATACACAATATGGAGATGGGCCAAGTCACATAGCGAAATTCGCCTCTCATCTTTGACCAAAGGGCTTGGTGATCTCTAAATTACCATACTGCATGTTATACACTAGAAAAAAATTTGGTTATCCAGTGATACTAAGTTGGGGAATCATGGGGAATACAATAACCTAGTTGCTCTCTATTATTGATTTTTTTTCGTGATAGTTTAGTTTACTTTCTTATTGATTATTGCAAAACCCCTCCCTTTCGGGGAATTGAGTTGGTTAACTACTTGGATTGCTTATTGGTGAATTTGTCTTGAGTTTACGTATTCCCTGTCGGTTCGACCCTAACCTTAGTTAGGTTTTATATCTTCACAACGACCGCTTTATCCTTTACAATGGAGGTGTAACTTGGGTGACATCAAGATTTTGGTGCCATTGCCGGGGAGTACGGCTTGCCTTAGGTTGACTCATTAAGTAATTTGAGTGTTAATCTTTAGTTCCCTTTATTTTATTTTTGTTTTTGTTTTTGTTTCGTTGCAGGGTGTATAAGTAGTGTATGCCTAATACTTGGAGTCAAGGTAATCACTAACTCTACTTGATCCAGAGATCCATCGAACTATAAGAAGAATGGCCCAAGAAAATGCTTAAAACACAGCCAATGCAGCATTGAACTGGGATAATGATGATGATGATAGGAATGCGAACCTACCTCCTTTGGAGCTTATTCCACAGCCTTGAGAGTTCAATGCCAATACTTACCAGTGGAATTAGTGCAGGTCGAACCCCATGGCTATAGATGTGACAAGAGCTATTGTGTTGACACCACTACCAACACATACAAAGTTCACAGTCTCTAGTGGGTTACTTCAGATGCTGCAAAATCATTGGCTATTTGTGGGCTTACCATCAGAGGATCAACATAGCCACTTGCACAAAGCGGCATTTGTTTATAAGAGTGTGATGGGGACACTGAATTTGTCTATGGATGTTGTGGGACTTCATGTCTTCCCATTTTCTCTCATGGGCAATGCTGCATTATGGCTATCTAAGCTCCCGCAGAGTTCGATCATTAGCTGGGTAGATTTGCAGAAGGCCTTTTTTGAGAGGTACTTCCCTAGATCGAAGAAGCTCAAGTTGAAGAACCAGATCAACAACTTTGAGCAATTTCCTAGTGATTTGAGAAGCACTATATAGGAGCGATTGACATAATCTCCGAGGAGCATCCCTGACCACAAGATAATTGATGATGCCTTGGTAGAGATCTTCTACCTTACCCTTGATAAGAACACTCAGGATTATGTTGACACTATCATGGGGGCCATGTTTCTAGATCAACCATTTATAAGGATTGCTGAGTGCATTGAGAAAGTGGTCAAGACGAATCGTGCATGGGGGCAGTGGAGTAGAGCTTCCATCAAAAGGTTCATACATTGTTAGTGTGGGTTCAGAGCAAGCCAAAATTAATGAAGAAAGTATGCAGTAACTTGGTCAGCTTCGTACAAGAATGAATGTGGTAACCAAACAAAAACAGGAGAGTGAACGCAGTGGTTCACAAACCTCCACGTGCACTCATATACGAGGAGCCATACTATGAGGAGGATACTTGCATTATGAATGATTAGATGAGGAGGGGTTTCTGCCAGTGCCCAAGGGTCCAATTAAGACTATTGGCGCCAAGGTCAAGTAAACCAAGGTCGGAACTATAGTAGAGATGAAGCTGTCAAAAACAATTGTGGTGGTTACTATGATAGGAAAAAGAGTCGAGATGCAGATTGAGCTAGCAGAGAAGGCTTCAGAAATGGTCCTTATGTGCCACCACACAGACGTGATGCATATGCTGGCAATTCCAGGATTGAGAAGATATTTGATCGCCTGTTGAAAAAGGCTAAGACATAAGATGAGACCCTAAGGGGCATGAAAACAGAGATATCTAATATCATTCAAAAGATAGAGTCTCATTTTGTGGCTATTAAACAACTTAAACAACAATTTGGTCAAGTGTCAACTTAGTTTAATCAATATCAGAAGGGTACATTATCTAGCAACATAGTGCAAAATGCTAAGAATAAAGGGCACTGTATGGCAGTTACTACTAGGGGTAGTAAGAGCATGATTGATCCTTCTATGCCAGTTGATGTGAAAGATGTTTGTGAGGCGATGGTTGCAACAAGGGATGCGGATGAAGGCGATAATCATGGAAAGGACGGGGTGAGTGAAGCAGCTAAAGCGCCACAGAAGTTTAAGCTCGTCCGTAGGACTCCTCAATTTCCTCAAAGAATCAAAAAAAGGGAGGAGAAAGGCATTAACACTTTCTCTCCATGCTTAAGCAACTATCTATCAACATCCAACACATTGAAGCTTTGGAGAAAATGTCGAGATATGCAAGGTATATGAAGGACTTAGTCACCAAAAAATGCACTATGAGTCAGGAGCTTTCTCAAGAGCTTCAATGATGCAGTGTTATCACTAGGAAGTCCTTAGTTCAGAAGCATAAGATCCAGGTGCTTTTACTATATGAACTATAAGTGAAGTACGGCCAAACCCCCAATGCAAAAGTAGGGAGAAAATGACTATCCCAAAAGGGGAAGTCCGAAGATGAATCAGAATTGGCATCTTATTCAGACAAACAACTGATTGAAGAGTTGATCATCCGGACCTTTCAATTCATAGATGTAGATCTCGGACCTATGAACGGGGATATTTCTGAAACTCACGAGTTCGCAATGGCACTATGTGATTTAGGTGCTAGTACCAATTTGATGCCCCTTGTGGTCTACAAGAAGCTTAGATTAGGAGCCTCTACTCCTAGTAGATTGCGGTTGTTAATGGTGGATCAAATGGTGAAGAAACCTATGAGGATACTCTATAATGTGTTGGTGAAGGTGGAAAAATTTATATTCTCTACATACTTTGTGATTTTAGATTGTGAGGTCGACATTAACATTCCAATCATCTTGGGAAGGTCATTCCTAGCCACAAGACGAGCTATAATAGATAAGGAAGCTGGTCAACTCAGGTTTAGATTGAATGATGAAGAAGTTTTCTTCGACATCCATCAGACCATGAAGCATCTAGGTGAGCTCAAGAGTGAAGTTTAGGCAATTGGTGAAGTCTCAGTAATCAATTTTCCGAAGTCATGCTGCGACAATAAAGTAGGTGCTACATGGGAGGAAACCCAATGTTTTTGATGTAATTGCATAGTAATAGGTTTATTTTTAGTTTTTGGATTCATAGGTAGTTGTTTTGTTTTATTTTGATTGCAGTTATAGACAATGGGTTTGTTGCATATAGGGTAATAGTATATTTGATCAAGAGTATGCAGGTACAGAACTAAGTTAGCAAATTTGGTTGAGAAGAGAATTAGGTTCATTCTCCACGACTGGGTCTACGAGTCGTAAAGCAGTTTACGACTTGTACCCCATTTAGTAGAGATTTCTAGTAAGCAGAAAAATTATGCACTCCAATCTATGTGCCAACTTTATGATTCATAGATTAAACTACGAGTCGTGAATAGGATTCGTGGATCTTAGGTAAGCTTCTAAAATTTTGCTAAGTATGGAGTGTTCTATGAAACAATGAATTACGAGCCATAGAGCCATCTATAACTCGTAATCAAGGTTTCGTAGACCTAGGCCTAGTTAATTTTCAGACGACCCGATAAAATTATAAAAGGAGGGGTCAAAATTATTTTGAACCATATTTGACCTAAATTTACTAAAAATAACCTAATGTTCCCTTCCCCTCTGTTTTGCAATCACCCTCCGGTCACCATGACCCATATTCCGACACGAATCCGGCAACCCTAGGGTTTTGTGATCATTCACTCTCCCTTTTCTTCAAGTTAATCTCTTCACTTGCTGAGTTCTTGGTTTAATCTTAAACCATTAATTTTCTTTGTTTACTTGAAGGATTTGAATATTGTGTACTGTAAGGTGTTTAAACATAAAATCCTTGTTGTATTTCAATTGTGTTATATGAATTTGAGTTGCCTTTGGTTTAAGGGATTAATTGAATCCGAAATTGGGAATTTTGGCCTTGTGAATGCTACTTGTTTATGCCTATTGAATATCCACATTTGTGTTTGAATGATATTGAATATGTTTCATGATTGTGAATTGATGGTTAATGATATGGGTACATAATAGTTTGAATGAATTAGGGATAGTGGAATGAAAGGATAATTAATGTTTAATCGTTTCCATGGGGTGTGTATGTCTGAAACATGTTGGGGGTATTGGTTGTTGTGTGTTAATCATGTGGGTGCATGTCTTCTTGCTTTGATGCTAATATAATTAATTGTTGAAAATGACTTTTGGTGTCCATGTGATGGACTTAGAAAATCAAGTGACTGAGATATCTAGTTCACGAGAGGCTCTTATGACCCATAGAGCAGTATACAAGTCGTAATTTCCCCTCATGGGAAATTCCAGAAACTTGATGTTTCTAGGTATTCATCAGACAAGACCTTCTATGTGTCATAGATGGCTTTACGACTCATAAATTGGTCTCATAGATCCCTCTTGAATTTAATTACTCACTGGAATCTTCTGCGACCACAGATTATAACTCGTAAACTACTTTACGAGTCATACCCAGTGCAGTAGAATTTTCCAGTAACAAAAATTATTCTAAATCCTTGGTCTACGAGAGAACTTTATGACTCGTAGTATCCTCTACAACTGATAAAGGTACTTTTGGACAACCCATTTGCAACAGAACTTAGATAATATTTGCACACTATTTCTTGATTCTTGGGGCTAACCGTGGTACATTTATGTCTATGTTTCAGGTATTATGGCCCAAAAGTTAGACATACTAAGACTGAGGCTTTGAGAAGAACGATTAGGCTTGAGCCTTTAGATGATGATCATTCAGGTGATGAGCAGACTCCTCAGTTGAGTGGGTCACTTGAGGTCTTCGATGTCGGATCAAACCCAAATGTTACGATACTAGAGACAAGAGCCACAGCTAGAGCTAGGCGTACTCAGGCTCCAGTTGTTACTCCTTCCCAGTTTTAAGAGGGAGGCAGTGATGGGAGCAGCATGCCACGGATGACTCCATCCATAGAGGAGTCCAGTTCTGATGAGTGCTCTGAGGAAGGAGAAGATGTCGAGTCCTCCATAGCACCATCATCATCAGCAGCACCGGATGCCTCTACTAATTGGTGGTGTATCGAGAGCATGGAGACAATATTTTTGGAGGGCATACAGCCAAAGGAGTGAGGCAAGGCGACCCATTCTATCTATAAGGAGCCTAATGTTATTGCAGATGGACTTAGCTGTGTCCCCTGTCTTCAGGAGATGATTATTAGGTATGGGATCCAGTTGCTAACAGAATCACTTGTACGATAATCCTGAATGATGGTGAGAGAGTTCTATGCATCCTATGCAGCCACCATCTAGCACTCTCTTCCTAAGTGGAAGAAACCTCTCACTCAGCCTAGGCTGACAGAGACAGAAGTGAGGGGTCGACGGTTACACATATCAGAGGAGACTACTCGTCGTATGTTTTTTGGTCCTAAATACCTTGCCCCCGATCCACAATGGAGTTTGATTACAGGTTGGGGCTGGCCAGGAACCTATCGATCATGAAGGATCCTGAGCATTGAGCCAAATTGTTGAGATAGGTGGCCAGATGTACTGTAGAGCAGGGTCCGAAAACTTCTTGGGTAACTACCTACATGGGGCCTATCATCAAGGCTTCACTCAACTTCCTTGGTAAATTCTAGTAGGCTATTATTCGTTCTTGCTTTCGACCAATGCTTGCAAATAATACTCTTATGTTGAATCATGCTATTTTTGTTGCCAGCATCTTAGTTGACTATGATATTGATTGGGCCCACCTCATTACCGAGTAGATACATGAGGCCGCACTGAAGAGGGTCAGCTCCATCCCTTTCCCTCGTTTGATCTATAGGATCTATTTAGAATCTAGGGTGGAGACATTGCATCAATTGGACTGGTTATTTGAGGCCCAGCACACTTTAGAGCCCAGCCTGATCAAGGTTGATGAGAACCCAATCACACTACAACAAGCACAACCTCCAACTCTGCTAGAGATGTTCACCCTGGTGCAACCTCATGAGGGTTCTGAGATAGACACCACTACTCCTGCTACTACTACTGAGGAGAGACCTCCCTAGTATGGTGAAGATAAGGAGAAATAACATTTATATTGGATCTTTACCCAATGAGTTGCGCTTGATTCATTTGGTCTTCCATGATCAATTCTGAGAAAATTCATGGGTGACCCAAGTTCTGTAGTTCCCTTGCATGATGTGAACATTGATAAGGATTTGAGTTATGAACAGGTACTAGTTGAAATCGTAGATCGACAAGTGAGAAGCTAAGGAACAAGAAAGTCGTATCTGTCAAGGTACTTTGGAGGAACCAACAAGTTAAGGGTACTACATGGGAAGCAGAAGTAGAAATGGATAATATCCCATCTATTTCACTCCACTCAAGCATAAGGTACTAAGAAATTCTTCAAAAACACCATGCATCTTAGGTTCATATGATGTGTGCATTTATTTTGATGTTTATGAACTGTTTTAAAGTATGTTTAAAAGTGTAAATCTAAAACTTTTGAGAAATGATGTTTGACTTGAATTTTTTTATGCACACTGTGTTATTAGCTGCTGATTTATTCCTTGGAGCCTTCCTTTAGGTACATTCGAGGACGAATATTCCCAAGGGGTAGATATTGTAAAGACCCATAGTTTAGGAGCTCCGAGTGCGGAAAAGTTGGCCTAAAAATGACTAAGAACCCTGGTTCATGAGAAAGTCAATGGCCCATGGATTATTCTGTAGCTTATAAGTAGGTTTTTTAAAGTGATTTCGAACATGAAGAAATTTGGAGTTTTTAGGAAGTTAATCCATGACTTATAAGATGACCCCGGAATGTTATACGACCCATACAAGGTCTTATATTAAGAAGTCAGATACAAGATGAGGATTTGTCTAAGTCTGGAAGAACTCTATGAGTCCAACCACGACCCCTAGAATGTAGTATGCTCTATCCTATTTATCGTAGTTCCCGATTCAGCAAGGGCCATATTTCAGGATTCTCAAGTTAGTCATCATATGAAAGGATCTACATCCCGTAAACCAATCTATGGCTCGTAGTCGAGGTCTCGTAGATGGCTTCCAGTAGTTTTAATAGAGAGGTCATTTGGTTATTTCTCATAACTTTATTTCCTACAAGTGAAAACTACCTTCAATGCCAAAGACTATACCTAGTTATATGCAAGATTTGGTTAGACTATATGTTGTTCCTATGTATATTATATCAGATTACAGTACCCAATTCACTTGTCAATTTCGGAGGTCATTTTAAAAAGGGCTTGATAAAAGTGTGAAGTTGAGTACCGCATTCCATCCTCAAACATATGGACAAGCTGAGAGGACAATTCAAACTATTGATGACATAGGACTTCAAAGGAAATTGGGATGATCATCCACTGCCTATTTAGTTGGCCTACAACAACAGTTATTATAACAGCATCAGGATAGCACCAGTTAAGGCTTTGAACAAAAGGAGATGTAGATCCTCATTAGGATAGTTTTGTTACACCACACAATAAATAATTCTAGTACTATACAAATGAAACTTGATATGGTTTGGTCAAATTAACGCCCATTTTTAAAAGTGCTTGAATCTCAAATTAGAGGGCGATATATATGTCTAACGCTGAAGAGGGTTGAGCGTAAACAAGTTTAAGCTAAATTGAGGAGATCATGACCTTATACGAGGTGAAAAAGTGAGGTGCTTGCAGGAATGAGGAAGCTAGCAAGTGAGTCACCTACTTTCCTAGCTTAAATTTGCAAGTTAAACGGAGACGAGACTCGACGTCGAATTTGTCCAAGTACGATAGTGAATAAAGTCTGTGTTAAGAGTGTAACTTTACCTATGTTTTACCATCATAAATGGACAATACTTATAGCCCAAGACGAATAATAAAAATTCCCAAGTACATCACAATTCACTTGGCTAATTGGGCCAAAACTAGGTGAAGAGGAATTAGGAAAATGGGCAGCTAAGGCCCATCAACTTTGAGACCAATTTAGGCACAAGTGTGAGGACCAAGATGCTTCCTCACCAGCTTATTAATATGTGGTCAAAAACACTAGAGAAAGTCGGCCAAAGAGAGCCTTTAAAAAGGGCTCAAAGACATCCTCTTAAATTGTTTCAATTTGGAACAAATTTTTCAGCTTCCTAAAGACTCTTTTTTTCTCTTTACTTCACTTCACAAGGCAGCCAATACAAACCTCTAGGGTTCTTGAAGGAAACGTGAATCTTGAAGGCTAAGTTAACTGGACATATCCATGTATTTTTTATACTTAACCCATGAAAAACAGGAAATATATGCTAGTTATGCTTGTGCTGAAAATTTGGACAACATTTGTCTTAAGGATTGTTGTAAACTTTTCTTGTTATTCAAGGGGATTTTCTGTTCCTGGTTGGATGAATTATGAAGTAAGACTCATGATTTTAACAAGGTATAGTTTCTTAGTGATGTAACTAAGCTGCTGCACCACTTTTACAGTCCGCAAAAGTGAGTTCTTATAGGATATTGCAATTATGTTCTTAGAACGAACTTGTGGGCTAATGGATGGAAGGCTATTCCCTCATATCCTTCATGACTGCTTTGGTACTGTTATAAGATTGTTTTGAGGTTGTTGTTATGTATAGATGTATTGAGGAAAGTTTGGGTAAAGTTGAAATAAGTTCGGGATTGTCGATGTCAAAATATAGTGAAGGGATGTAATGTTATGCCGCCAATTTGTATGATGTGTAGAATAGTTATGTGTTGTGCTTTGTGGGTTGTCTTACAACATTTCTGGCACCAAAATAGGATGCACATGATATGTATATGAGCATGTTTATTAGAAAATACGATTAGAGGCGAAAAGATTGAAAGAATACGCTCGGGTTTACAATTATAGGCTTGCTGCCGGTACGCTATTTTTTTTATGAGATTAGGCTGCCAAGATATATCTATTGCCTTCTAATGCCAGTATTATCACCTACTATATTGTAGATAAATATTTCGATGAAAGGAAGGTTATCTCGAGGTAATAGCAAGGTCATATAGCGAGGTATATAAGGCTACTTGATTTCGTATTATTTGGCATAAAATGTAGGTTCCTCCTTGGAACATAAAGGCACTTACTAACTCCAACAGAACTATTAACCGTGTCTCAACTCTTTCACACATTAATATGCTTCCATACATGGTCACCTACAAATCTGCATGCATACTCAGATACCAAGATATACGAGTACGTTCTACTAAATAAAATTCATGTGTTGTTTTACTTCCTATGCATTTCATTATTTGTGTAACCTACTCCTTTCTTTGTGGTGTTGTCTTTTGTGATTATATACATGTAATGTTGTATTTACAGTCCTACATCTCCAATATTGCGACCACCAAAAGAATTATCTCAAAGGTAATTGAAAGAGAAAGTAAACTATATTGCTTGTTGATGGGTGGTAACCTAAGAGGTGGAAGAATCACCTAGCCAGAGTCGGTCCTATCAAGGGGGTAGCCCAAGGAATTAAAGGAAAAGCCTAGCTAGGACCGATCTCGATGTATATTTACCACTGATCAGTTGTTCATTCGTATTACATGATGTGCATAGCTTATACAGTAAATGTAAAGTAATAAAAACAACATAAAGTAAATGATTCCACAGTATAACTAAGGGTGGTCTCTTATTCTACACCAGTGCATAGTTTCATTTAAGTTGGTACTTCATATACAGTATTTCCTACCTCACATATCCAGTACATTATCTCATACTGACGTCCCTTACGGGGGACTTGCATTTCATGCTACAAGTACAGGTGCTAGTAGATCTCTCCAGTAGGAGTACAAGATATCCAGCTGTTATTACCAAGCTCCAGGTTGATTCGGAGCTTTGTGCATCTAGAGCTTATATTTTCGTATTGTATAGTTAGTCGAGGCAGGACCTGTTGCGACCCTTATCAGATACTTTTCCTTATCTAGAGGCTTTGTAGACTATGTAAATTAAAGTGTGGTCATGTCTCGTAATTTAGACACCGTGGCCCCAACGGCCTAGCATATGCATTTCCTTTTGCCTTGTTATCACTATTTATTTTCTCAAAGGCATGTTAAATGTAGAAATCCCTTATAATATGTATAGAAAGAACGTGGATATAGGTTGGTTCTCCCGAGCCTTATTGGCAATGGGTGCAAGTCCTCCCTAATGGGACTTTGGGCGTGACAGAAGTGGTATCAGAGCGGGTCATCCTAGGGAGTCACAAAGTCGTGTCTATGTAAAATCTTGTTTATCAAAGTGTTGTGCACCACATTTATAAGCGGGAGGCTACGTGGCATTTAAGAGTTGTTACTTTCTTTTCATTCTTTAGATCGTGCCATAAATCCAAGTGTAATAGGTGCATTATGTCTAACTCCTATATTGTTTTGTACAGCAAGTATGTCAAAAACCAAGAAAAACAAAGGTAAAGGAAAGAAAGCAGATATGGTGGTTGGTATACCCTGTCAGGTGATATAACGAAATGAGGCTCAAGATGAGTCTCTATCACAGACATCTCCAACTCCTCCAGCTCCTGATGAACCCGAAAGTAGTGAAATTCCCAGAACCACCTATTGATGCTACCGTGCAGGATCTGAAAAATGCAGTCCAACTATTAACTTGTATAGTTGCTGGCCAAGGTCAAAGACAAGAAGGTCCAGTTATAGGTGTAGGTGGTGTGAATAGGGCTGCTGGCACAAGGATACGTGATTTTCTTAATTTGGACCCTCCATCCTTTACTGGGTCAGATCCTAATGAAGATCCCCAAGACTTTATTGATCAGATTCAGCGCAATTTAAATGTTATGCATATGAGTGGTATAGAAGCTGTTGAGTTAGCGACATATAGGTTGAAGGATGTGGCTATATTGTGGTATGGAGCTTGGAAGTAATCTAAGGATATAGATGTACCTCCAACTACCTGGAAGGAGTTCAAAGAGGTATTTCTTGATCATTACATGCTATTTGAGATCCGAGAGGCCTGTGAAGATCAGTTCTTAGACCTCCACCAAGGGAATATGAGTGTGAGGTAGTATAGCCTTTAATTTAATTCCCTGGCCAGGTATGCTCCTAGTGTAATTGCTATTATGGCAGATAGAGTTCATCGATATGTGGATAGATTAGATAAGTATCTGGTTAGAGCCTACACCATTGCTTCCTTGAACAAAGAGATGGATATAGCGATAATGCAAGCTTTTGCACAGAAATTGGAGGATCAGTGGAAAAGAAGAAGGACGCAAGAGTTGGAAAGGGGACAGGCCAAAAGGGCCAGATCTATGGGGACGTTTACACCACCCTAAGGTAAGCTTAGGCCTCAGTTTTCTAATAGATTGCCTAGGACATCATCCTCCTACTCTGCAGCCAATGCTCCGCCGCAACTTCAGAGGTCTAGAAGAAATCAGTTTGGCCCAAGAAGTGAAGGGCAAGGCGCCCGAACAGCGAGATATTCAGTAGGCCAGCAAATGACCCCTACACAGCCTTGTAAATAGTATGGAAGAAGTCATTTAGGTATATATCGTGCTAGGATAGATGCTTTATATTGGTGTGGTGCGCCAGGGCATATAATGAGAAATTTCTCGGAGATGTATGGGTGATATAACACAACCTACTGGATCAGTTGTTGCATCATCATTGTTAGTTCCTCCATTAAGTAGGGGTCAAGAAGCACCTATGGGTCATGGTAGGGGTATAAGAGGGGTAGCTAGCTCTAGCAAAGTCCAGAATCGCACTTATGCTTTGGGGAGTCGGCAAAATTCAAAAGCTTCACACGATGTGGTCACAGGTACATTGTCCATCTTTTCACATAATGTATATGCATTAATTGACCCTGGTTCTACATTATGATACATTACCCCACTAGTTGTTGGGAAGTTTAAAAGAACACCCAAATTATTGAACAAACCATTTGAAGTTTCTACACCAACCGGTGAATCTATTATGGCTAGAAGGGTTTATTATGACTGTGTAGTAACTGTTTGTTACCGTGACACACTGGCTGACCGTATTGAGATAGAAATGGTGGAATTTGATGCTATAATGGGTATGGATTGGTTAGCTTCTTACTATGCCACCGTGGATTGCCGAACTAAGAGAATGTACTTTCACTTTCCAAATGAGGCAGTTCTTGGTGCACCAAAGGGGAAGTTTATCTCTTATTTTAAGGCTAGAAAGATGATATCCACGTAGTTATAGTGAGGGATATGGAGGCAGAATCACCAACTCTTCAATCAGTTCCAATAGTGAATAAATTTGTTGATGTGTTCCCTGAAGAGCTTCAAGGCTTACCTCCAGAACAAGAAGTAGATTTTGGTATTGACTTGCTTCCAGGTACTCGACCTAATTCCATTCCTCCATATAGAATGGCCCTAGCAAAATTATGTGAATTAAAAGAGCAGTTAAAAGACTTATTTGAGAAGGGTTTTATAAGGCCTAGTGTATCCCCTTGGGCGCACCATTGTTATTTATACATAAAAATATGGCACTTTGAGAATGTGTATCGACTATCGACAATTGAATAGGGTGACAAATAAGAATAAATACACCCTCCCCAGGATTGATAATTTATTTGATCAATTACAGGGTGCCAAATGCTTTTCAAAAATTGATTCGAGATCAGGTAATCTCCAAGTGAGGGTGAAGGAGAAAGATATACCTAAGACTTCTTTCAGAACATGTTATGGTCACTTTGAATTTCTTGTTGTGTCATTTGGGCTAACGAATGCACCAACAATTTTTACGGATCTAATGAATAGGGTATTCAATCCATTCTTGGATCTGTTTGTGATAGTGTTTATAGATGACATTTTGGTATATTCAAGATCAGAAGAGGACCACGTAAATCACTTACGATAGGTGTTACGAGTTCTTCTGATAGATAGTTAGATGCCAAGTTTTCTAAATATGAATTTTGGCTAAAATTAGTGTAATTTTTAGGTTCAATTATATTCAATGAGGGAATAAGGGTTGATTAACAAAAGATAGAGGCTGTGAAGGATTGCCAAGGCCAACGACAACCACAGAAGTTCGGAGCTTCCTAGGTTGGCTGGTTATTACAGAAGGTTCATTGAAGGTTTTTCTTCTATTTTTGCACCTCCAACAAAGTTGACACATAAGGAAACCAAGTTACAATGGAATGATGCATGTGAAAGGAGCTTCCGAGAGCTGAAAAATAAGTTAACTTCTGCACCTATTCTAGTACTTCCAGAAGGCACCAAGGGGTATGTAACATATTGCGATGCTTCAGGAGTTGGCTTAGGGTATATACTGACACAGCATACTAGGGTAATTGCTTATGCCTCTAGACAACTACGATCACATGATAAAAACTATCCAACACATAATTTTGAGCTAGCAGTAGTTTCGTTTGCTCTGAAAATATGGCGCCACTATTTGTATGGGGTTCACGTTGACATATAAACTGATCATAAGAGTT
>JAABOM020008283.1:0-19887 GCA_011800125.2 Solanum clarkiae | reverse complement strand
CTTTGGACTCCACATCTTTAACCCTCACAAGATGATACAAACACCCCTTAGAAATCAACTTATGGGCTTTAATGCATAAAATGAATCTATCCTTGACCACCATATCTTGACTTTCCCACTCAAGGATGGGTTCATTAGGAAATTGAAACTTGACCCGACGAGTTCTACAATCAGTAGAAGCATAGTAGGCATGCAACCAATCAATCCCGAGTATGACATCAGAATCTACCATGTCTAATTCAACAAGATCGCAAGGTAACAACTTATGCAAAATGCAAATAGGACAACTCCTACAAACTTGCCTAGTAACAATAGAGGCACCAATAGGAGTAGATACTTCATATGACTCATACAAAAACTCGGGGACAACATGGAAATTTTTAGCAACAAGCGGGGTAACAAAGGAAAGAGTGGCACTCGGATCAATCAAAGCATACACATCAAAATCAAAGATTTTCAACATACTGGTAACAACATTAGGGACCTCTCCAACCCTTTGCCTTCTATGTAGAGAATAAAATAGATTTTTCCTTAGGGCACCACCTTGAGGATCACCTCTCCCTAATGGAACCACATTTGGACCTGAACCTTGCCACAGTTTCTTAGGCAATCTATCTTCTTGTGACCAAGCTCTCCATAACCAAAACATGCATTACAACCCTTCAAACATGGGTCATTATGACTCTTCCCACATCTCGCACACACATCAATAAGAGCCACACCACCAATACTTTGAGGCCTAGGGAAGTCATTGACGAATCCCCTATTAGTGGCATGAGAAGGCCCTTGGCCTTGATGAAATCTAGCACCCTTTTGGAACTTACCCTCAAAATGGATCCTCTTGACCCCATGGCCCCTCCTCTTTATCATCTTTTCCTCTTCTATTTTCTCGGCATAAGTCATCAACCGAGACAAGTCCATGTCACTAATAAGCAAGGCAGACCGGCATTCTTCACTCACCAAGTCGGAGACCCCTATCACAAATTTATTCATCGTAGATCTAGGATTAGCCACTAAGTGAGGAATATACTTTTAAAGTTGATTAAATTTGATGTCATACTCCCTCACACTCATAGCACCTTGTCTCGAGTTTATAAACTCTACCAACTTTGCTTCCCTAAGCTCAAGAGAAAAAAACCGATTAAGGAAGGCCAATTTGACCTCATCCTAAAGAACCACATTACCAACCCCTTTCTCACCCTTCCATTGATCATACAAAATTTGGGCTACCGCTTTGAGTTGGTACCCACCAACTCCACCTTTTCATTCGGCCCAACACCCATGATATTCAAGATTTCGTAGACCTCATCAATGAACTCTTGTGGATCTTCATACACCTTTGACCAATGAAAAATGGAGATTCATCCTCATGAAGTCTTTTACCCTAGCTCCCGGGGTCGTAGCATGAGGGACTTGAGCCACTTGATTGACTTGGTTGGCCACCACTTGGGCAAGCATAGTAAGAGCATCCCGGAGCTCACTATTGCTAGGTTGCTCCTCGGGTGTTTGGTCCTGTATTCCTCTAGTATTTGGCATGATCTAGCATAGCAAAGAATAATTGTTAGGAGGGAAAACTTATCACAACTTTATAGCACGACTTAGAACATGAAGAAGGGAAACATTTCCTAAAACGTCTCATAGCCTCTTATTCATAGTCATGGCGTGCTTCACAATCATGAATAGGACTCTAATCGACGTGGTGTGTTGGAGGATATATCAACCTAATACTCTAATATCAAGTTTGTCACGATCCAAGCCTAGGGCCTAGACGTGACACGGCGAATAGGGGGAACCCGAAGGAACCCTAATCAAGCCTCTTAACTTGTCATTACACATCATTGGTTGCAGAAACATATGAAAAAATAAAGTAAGAATAAGGGTCAAAAGACTAAGAAATAGCTTGCAAAACATCATCGAGAGAGACAGAGAGTCAAGCTCATATCATAGATACATAACTTGTCTAACAAATACCTTTAAATACATAGATAAAAGCGGGGGCCAAGTCAAGGTAACCGGATTCACCCTCATAGTCAAATAGAACATAAAGTAGTGTCTCAATACATAGAAAGGGAAAACATAAAACAAGGTCCCCGAAATTGAGGACTCACTACTTGCTTGAGTAGGACTGAACTCGCCACGTGGAGGAGGAGGATGGTCAACTTGGGCTCCAGTTCTTACAGTGATATCATATAGGTAAGAGTATGCGTTAGTACATTTGAATGTACTGAGTATGTAGGATGTAATGCAATAAGAAATAGGCATCATATTCAAAATGCATAACAATAGGCAATAGGCATATTATAGTAATATGGCATGTATGTCCAATGGTAAAGTGAAACATGCTTATGAAACCCTTACTCATATAAGATATCATATGTGTAGAATAGACCAAATTAGATTTTCAAGGTAGAAATCCCTTCATAGGTTAGTGATGATGCCGCCCCATCACTTAGGTGGTGAAGTACTAACGCTTCACTCGGTTGATGAGTACAAACCCCCAACTCAATTGGTGATAATGCCTCCCCATCACCTAGGTAGTGAAGTACTAACCGTTCACTCGGTTGATGAGTACAAATCCCCAACTCGATTAGTGATGATGCCGCCCCATCACGAGATGGAGAAGGACTAACCCTTCCCTCAGTTAATGAGTACAAATCCCCATCTCAGTTATACGGGTTCTTAGACCCCCTAGATTGTGCATGGTCTTTGCAACACATTATATAGAATTTATCATGTACATAAGCTCATTTCATCATCATAACATCATTCCTATCATATCTCATGCTTTGGACCTTCAATTCCATAAGAAATCCTAGACAGACATTTTATCAAACACTTGGGGAGGTGTAATGGGGGTAAAACACCATGCAATTTAGAGATGAAATCATGCAAGAAAATCTGTTGTAAAACCATCAATCAATACCTTGAAACACTCCCAAGACATTCACATCAAAAGCCCTCATTAAATCCAATATTAGATCCAAGATTTAGAGCTCAAAACATGCTAAAACAACCATACTTTCTTAAACTCAAATCACTTTGCAGTAAATTTCTCAATATACAAGAGTCACATGTAAAATCAACTTTAAATTATGCAAATTGAGTAAAAAGGAGATTAGGGCATCATAGGTGGAAGAACCCAATGGCTAAGACCTACATACCTTAGCTTTGGAGAAGCTCTTAGTGAAGATTGAAAATGGAGGCTTGAAGCTTAAAGGAAATCCTTAGTCCCAGATGAAGGTTTTAGGACTTAAATTTTGGAGTGAAAATATGGCTAAGTGTTTTTTGGGGAGTATTGGAAAATGTTTGCGATGATATGAAGGTGATATAAGGCTAAGTATAGGGAAAAACACGTTTGGGAATACTTAGGCCTAAAACCTCAAAGCCTTGGATCGAGATAGAATTCACTGGTAGCGAAATATACAGGTCTGCAATGCGGACCTGTTTCAGAGGCCAAATTAACACATATCCGTGACAGCTGTGCGTCGTGGTGCTGTCGCAGACCGTCTCTGGAAATTAAAATTTCAGAAATTTGAAATTATGATTCAATTGATCTAAAATTGGGGTTAGACCCTTCTCCCCCTCTAATTTTGACCCCCTGAACAAAAATATGAAGTCAAAATTTTGAAATAGCAAATGGATTTTGAGATATATGAAATTTAAAATTCTGGGCATTCCAAGGCACGTTTTTTGGTACTCTTTTGGCTCGTTACATTCTTTGTGTATAATATCTGGAGTGTATTTATGTATAAATGAAATCTATGATATAGATTTAAAATATTGATGAATCTGCGCAAATTATGAGTCTATGCTGTAACTTGTGTATAATCAGTATAATCTAAGTGTAATGAGTATGCTTATTTTGAGCTCTCACAGTCAAGGATTTGTTGGTTGCAAGATTGATATGCCTTCTAGCTATAGTTGACTTTAAGCGGACCTGAACTACCCATAGTCGTCTATTTACGGGCTTGCACTCAATAGTCTTATTTGGTATCAAATTATAGAATTTCAATAAATAAAAATTTATTATGAATTAATTCTATTGTATTTTATACATGTGATATCAATCTGAGGTTTCAAATATATATCCAACCCAAATATGATTATTCAAATATGTATCAAATCCGAATATATTCGATATAATTCATGATCTCATGCAATATATTTAGTATTTAACTTGTAGAGTCTGTGATGGATATCAATCTATAAATATATGTATTATGTGGTATATAATAGATTTTTTGAGGAATACAATGAAAAAATAAGTTATCTATAATAATCTAAGTATGACAAACAACAACAACAACAACAACAACAACAACAACAACAACAACAACAACAATAACATACCAGTGAAATCCGACAAGTGGAATCAAGGAGGGTAAAATATACGTAGATTTTACCACCATATCATAGAGATAGAGAGGTTATTTTTTAAAATTGTTGTCTCAAAAATTAAGCCCTATAAGTAAAAAATACTAAATATTGAAAAAAATGACTAATAATGAAAAGCAAATGATAGTATATAAATACGATATAAAAGTAAAAAAATATAAGATGGATAATGACAACATAGGATATAAAGAAATGACTAATTTTACTTACCTACTATATCACAAGACCAGACATCAACCTACCCCCTATTAGCCTATTAGCCCTCTACTTTAATACGCGGCCTCCACTCCTTTCTATCTAAAGTCATGTCCTTGATGAGATAAAGTTTTGTCATATTTTGTGCGATCACCTCCACTAGTACTTCTTCGCTTTACCTCTACCACTCCATGTAATTCCTAAATCCAACCTCTCACACCTCCTAACAAGAGGATCAATACTTCTTCTTTGCACATGTTTAAACCATCATAGTCTTACTTCCATCATCTTGTCAGTCATAGAGGCCACCTCTAACTTCTTCTGAGTAGTCTCATTCCTAATCGTATTACTACTGGTATGTCCATACATCCATCTCAATATCCTCATCTTCGCAACCAACATTTTCTAATCATGTGAGTTTTTGATTGGCTAACACTCTACTCTATATAGCAAAGACGGCCTAACCACCATTCTGTAAAACTTACCTTTAAGTTTAGGCGGTATCTTCTTACAGTACTCCTGAGGCAAGCCTCCACTTCGTCCATACTGTCACAATACAATGTACGACTTCATCGTTGATATCACTACTACTCTAGATGATAGACCCAAGATATTTAAAGTTTCTCTCTTGGGAATATATTGAGTGGCAAGCCTTACTTCATCCCTCACAACACTGAATTTGCAATCCAAGTATTTTGTTTTAGTCCTGCTCAGTTTGAACACTTTGGATTCCAAAGTATGTCTCCGAACCTCCAATCTACTATTAACTTTATCCCAAGTCTCATCAATTAGTAGTATGTCACATACAAATAGAATACATCATGGAACCTTCTCTTGAATAGATCGTGTCAGCTTATCCATTATTGAGGCAAATAGAAAATGGCTCAATATAGATCCTTGATGAAGTCCCATCTCAACAGGAAAATACTCGGAGTCTCCTCCCACCATTCTTACCTGAGTTTTGGATCCACATACATATCCTTTATCACCCTAAATATATTATTGGAACACGTTTCGCCTCTAGACACCTCTATAGGACATCCTTCGTAAATTTGTCATAGGCCTTCTCAAGATCAATGAACACCATATGATGGTCCTTCTTTCTTTTCCTATATTTCTCCACATCCTTGTAGAAATCTGAACTAATTCGCTGAAATAGAAACTCCTTTTCTCACCTTCATCTCCACCACTCTCTCTCAGACTTTCATAGTATGGCTTAAGAACTTGATACCCCTATAATTATTATAATTTTGAATATAACCTCTATTCATGTACAATGGAACCATTGTACTCCTCCTCCATTCATCGAGCATTTTAGCAGTCTCCATGATAGCATTGAACAACCTAGTCAACCACTCTATATCACCCTTGACTATGCTCTTCTAAAAATCCACCAAAATCTCATCGAGTCTAATCACCCTCCCTTCCTTCATACTACTAATAGTACATCTTACCCGCTCAGCTCTAAGACTCTTACAATAACCAAAATCTCGATGGCTATCAGAGTTTGCCAACTCGCCCAGCTTAATATCTCTATCTCCTTTCTAATGCAAGAGTTTGTGAAAGTAAGCATACCACCTTAGCTTAATGAAAGTCTCATCCACCAACACCTCACCCTTCTTATACTTAACGCATTTCACGTAGTCCAAGTTGTGAACTTTTCCCTCTCTCTCTCTCCCTCTCTCTCTCTCTTTTACTAGCCTATACAATCTCTTGTCCCAGCCTTTACCACTTAAGTCCATATACAAATGCTCAAAGATTGTTGTCTTAGCACTCGTCACCATCATTTTTGCTTCTGTCTTCGCCATCTTATAGATATCCTTAAGTCTTTGCTTTTCATCCTCATCCATACATTCCAGCCACTTCATATGATCAATATTCTTAGTTTTCACTTTGCCTTGAACTTCTCCATTCCACCACCAATCACTCTAACATCCACCAAAGGCCCCTTTCGAAACCCCTAGTACCTTGATAGTTATTTTTCTAATGCAACCAGTAGTCGTGTCCCACATGGTTTTCACATATCTGCTACTACTCCAAGCTCCTAAACTACTCAGTTTTTCTCCTATCTCCCGAGAAAGGGCAAGAGCCAGGCCTCCCCATCTAATCTTCAGTTGGGCATAAATAACCTTGTTTTTCCTTTTAATCTCTAAATTTATCACTAGAAGCCTATATTTAGTGGAAATATTTTCATTCGGAATAACCTCCTGACCATAAATTACATGACTACATTTATTACATGACTACTAACCATATATTTAATAGACAATATCCCATCATATATCCTCCTAACCTCAACCACATACTCCCTAAGGTTCATATCTACTAGGATAACTAGTTCATTTCTATCCCTAGTTACTCTTGAATACCATAGTTTAAACCCATCTACATCCTCAACTTTGGTACCTACATATTTGGCCTCTTGGACACAAGCTATATTAATTTGTCTCCTCTTAAGACTTTGCACTTGCTCTATGGACATCACTAAAAGTGATCCTTATGTTCCACATCCCTACTTTTAACATAAGTAAGGTCGTACCTTATGTGTTGTCAAAATACAGCTCATTTGATGCCTAAAACCTGGGATTTTGTGTGTTTACAATGTGACTTTTATGGGTTTTATATGTTTTTGTGTTTGTTTTTGTAGGAAATACAACTTGGCTAAATTTTGGAAAAATTGCAGATTTTGCTGATATTTAAGACATGTGGGACTCTCTATGAGTCGTAGCTCTATCTACGACCTATAGAAGTGGTCTCGTAGGAACTTACAATATTCAAGAGCAAAGTCTGCAAATGTGACGTTCAACTATACTAGCCCCAGGTACAAGCCGTAGTCCCTTCTACGGGTAGTAAAAGGTGGTGTTGTAGCAAGTTCTAGTGTTGATCAAAATGGACAAAGAAATGCAAATGTGGACTAAGAGAAGGCAGGACGAGTCGTAGACCAGACTATGACTCATAAAGGTGTATTGTAGCAGAAAAGTCCAAAATGCAAGATGTTAACCAATAAAGCCCGATTATGGCTCGTAGGGCATACTACGAGTCGTAATGGTGAGCCGTAGCAGATGCCGACCAGTTTTTCTAACTAATTTAGGGATTCATTTGGGACTTATTTGCAAAATACTATAAATAGAATATTTTAGGTTTTTAGCATAAGGTTTACACAGATTTTAAGAGAGTACACACAGAGAGACTTTGAGAGCATGAAAGTCTAGAGTAGTTTTTAGGGTTTTATCTATAGAGACTCAATTTTGGAGATTAGATTCACTTGTGGATTCTCTGCATCTTTCAAGCTTGTGATTCTAAATAGAAAGTGGGTTTTATTATTATTTATTATCTTTGGGTAAATAATAACTATACCTTCTATATTCATTGTTATTTGTTTGTCCAAGCTACGAGTAGCTAAACCTACAACTTGGGGTTGTGGGAATGATGAGAATCTAACTTAGAAAATCTGAATTATTTGCACTTATTGAGTTGGGTATTTGCATGTATTAGCCACTTTCCTTCGTTTTGCATGTCGTTTAATGGTGGCCGAAATTAAACCTCGCCTAGTGTCAAGATCCTGATCCAGGTAGTGATGAATAGGAAAAGGGAATGGTTAACAAAATTCGATGATGTGTTCTCATCTAATCAACTGAACCCAGACAAGGAGAGGTTGACTAGTACATTGGGTAATGGTTAGTTTGGCACACTATGGAGGCCGACCAAGTTCCAAAGTGAAATTCAACCTTCACTTTCATAAGAGGGCTAGAAGAACCTAAATTACTGTTCTACATGCAATGTCCTAATTGAGGTTGTGTTATCTAGGGTGTTTAAGTGAGTGACTCATGGGGGACACAATTACCCAAATTGCTCTCCAATTTGATTGTCTCTCCATTTTATTAGTTTAGTTTAATTTTTTACAAATCATTGCAACCCCTCCCCCTCTTTAGAGAATTGAGTAGTTGATGTTTGAATTGATTATTGGTGAATCAAGTTGCTAAAGTACCATATTCTCTGTGGGATCGGGCCCTAACCTTGGTTAGGTTTTTTACTTCGACATTCACTTAGACCTTGAAATAGAGGCGTATCTTGAGCGTTCATCAAGAAAAATGGCGTTATTGGCAATACGGTGATGCTTTGATTTGGTTTCAATAGTAGTTAATTCAAGTATTAATTTCTTAATTCTCTTGTATTTTACTTTTATTTTTGTTAGTTTAGTTCTTTGCAGGGTATACTAAGTATGTATGCCCAATACATGGAGTCAACGCATCATTTTTACTCCAATTAATCTAGAGATCCAGCGTGTAGCAAGAAGAATAGCTTAAGCTAATGTAAATGTCATGGTGAATGAAGCTATAAATCAGAATGATGATGTTGAGGATGGAGACGACAATCCACCACCAAGGGAGAATAGGCTACAACTCAGGGATTTCAATGAGAATGGCCATGGATAGAACCAATATCGACTAAATCTCATAGCCATGGATGTTACTGGAGCTATAGTGTTTCCACTATTATTGGCCGACACTAAGTTCAAGGTGTCAAGTGGATTTCTCCATATGCTTCAGATCATTGTTCATTCGCGGGTCTACCTTCTGAGGATCCTCATAGCCATCTGCATAATGTGGCTTTTATATGCAAGAGTGTGATGGGTACGCAGAATCATTCGATGGATGTTGTTGGGTTGCATGTGTTCCCTCTATCTCTTATTGGTAATGCAACAGTTTGGCTATCAGAACTCCCACAAAGCTCAATCACCAGTTGGGCAAAATTGCAAAGAGCCTTTTTGGAAAGATACTTTCCAAGGTCAAAGAAGCTCACATTGAAGGATCAAATCAACAATTTTAAGCAATTGTCGAGTGATTCGATTAGCACAACATGGGAGACGTTTGCCAAGTTCTTGAGAAGTGTTCCAGACCATAAGATCATTGATGATGCCTCACTGGGGATCTTTTATCGGGCTCTTGATGAGAATAGTCAAGCTTGTGCCAATACAATCATGGGAGGCATGTTCTTAGATCAACCGTTCATACGAATAGCAGAGAATGGAGCAAGTAGTCAAGACTAACAGAGCATGGGGGCAATGGGAGAGAGCTTCTACAAGGAGCTCATGAGTGGTGAATGTTAGTTTAGAGCAAGCCAAAATCAACGAGGAGATCATGCAACAACTTGCTTAACTCTACACGAGTATGGAATTAGTGGTTAAGCAAAGTCAAGAGTGAGTTCATGCGGTAGGCCACCAACCTCCTAAAGCACCTATGTATGAAGAACATTATTATGATGAGGATGTTTGCTTTGTTAGAGATCAAGCGATAGGTTTTTAGAACAACACCCAATCCAATTAGGACTATTTGCGTCAAGGTTTCGAAAACCAAGGTCAAAACTAAAACCGAGAGGGTTCTCATAAAGATAACTATGAGGGTTACTTTGAGTGAGATACAATTGCAGAAATAGAGTGGGGTCGAAGAGATGGTTATAGGAGTGGTCCTTATGTGCCACCCCATAATCGTGATGTTGGGGCTAGTAATTCAAGAATTGAAGAGATGTTTAACCGGTTGATAAAGAAGGCTGAAACACCATATGAGACTTTCAAGGGGATGAAGTTCGATATTTCAAGTATAAACCAAAAAATAGAGTCTCATTCGGTGGCCATCAAGCAAGTAGAACAAAATTTGGTCAAGTATCTACTCAACTAAATCAATACCAAAAAGGTATATTGCCAAGTAATACGGTCCAAAACTCGAAAAATGATGGGCATTGTATGGCGGTCACAAATAGGGAGGCAAGAGTACTATTGATCCTCTAGTGCCGGTAGTTGTGGATGTTGGGCATGAAAAGATAATTGTGGAAGAGGGTGTGAATGAAAGAGATGAAGGCAATAAGGATGGGATAAGCAGTGAAGTGTCTAAGGAGCCAGAGAAGGGTAAGACCATCCCAAGACCTCCTCCTCCCTTTCCACAAAGACTCAAGAAAAAGGAGGAGGATGGTAAATTCAAACACTTTCTCTCCGTGCTGAAGAAATTATCTACCAACATTCCTCTTATTGAAGTATTAGAGAAAATGCTCGAGTATGCTAAGTATATAAAAGATTTGGTGACTAAAAAGCGTATAGTGAGCCAAGAGCTTTCTCAAAAGCTCCAACAATGTAATGCCATTACTATCAAATCTTTGGTCCATAAAAGGGAAGATCCCGTACATTTACCATCCGTTGTACCATCGGTGATGTAGAGTTTGCAAAAGAGTTGTGTGATTTGAGAGCAAGTATCAATTTGATGCCTCTTGCAGTGTTCAAAAAGCATGGTTTGGGTTCTCTTACTCCTAGAGAATGAGGTTATTAATGGTGGATAGGAAAATCAAGAAACTGGAAGGAATAATTTATGATGTGTTAGTGAAAGTGGATAAGTTTCATATTCCCGACAGATTTTATGATTCTTGATTGTGAGGTTGATTCAAGGTTCCTATTATTCTGGTAAGACTATTTTTGGACACAGGGAGAGCCCTGGTGGATATGGATTTTGTTCAACTTATGTTTAGGATAAATGATTCAGAAGTGGTTTTTGACATCCGCCAATCTATAAAGCACCCCGAAGAACTAAAAAGAAAAGTGTGGGATGTTGAAAAATTTTGATCATTCAAGATGACTACGTCGTACCACGACATTAAATCAGGCACTACTTGGGAGGCAACCCAAGAGATTTTGATGGTCTGCTTGTTTTTAAGTTCATTTCCACTGTGTAGATTTAAGATAGTATTTTAATTGTTTGTTGATTGTTATTGTTAGATACTGGACTTGTTGTATGTTGGGATAATGGTTTGTATTGAGAAGAATGTGCAAGTGTTGAACAAAATGGCAAAACTGCAGAGATTTGCATATGAGAAAGTCTCTACAACCAGGCCTACGAGTCATATTGCACCTTACGACTCGTATTCCTATCTCCTAGAGAGTTACGGTGATCAAGTGAAGTTGGCACTCTAGCTACGAGCCAACGTTACACTCATAGTACAAGCTACGAGTTGCGAATGGGGTTCATAATGCCCAGGTATGTTTTGAAATTTTCTTAAGTGTTGGATGATCTATGGGAGCAAGACCTACGAGCCGTAGCTTAAGCTACGACTCATAGTCAGGATTTCATAGACCCGACCCAGTGCATTTTAACCGCGACCTGATAAGGTATAAATAGGGATCAAAATTATTTTAACCCTACATTTTAACCCTAATCGGCGAAAATTACCCCAATCCCTTTTCTCCAAGCTTTTCTGACCATTTTTCCGACACTCAAACCCTTTTTCTAGTGAGATTTTTCTGGTAACACCTAGGGTTTTCATCAATCATTTTCATCTCTTCTCTTCAAGTTCTTCAGTGCTTGTGGTAATTTCCTAAGCTACTATTGATCTTAAATTCATTATGTTAAGACTTGGGTGAGTTGATGAATGTGATAAACTATGTATTGAATATGATATTCTTGTGGCATGTGATTTGCTAATGCTAAACTAGGGTTTCCATTGAGGTAGTTGATTGATATGCCTTGAGTTTGGTGTTATGGCCTTAAGATTTTGATCAAATGATCATGCTATCAGGTGTCTTGTGTGATTTAATGATTGTCATTGTGATATGAATGCCCATAAGTTTTCAGTTTCATAAGAGCATGATCATGTTGGGTTAATCTATTGTTGTTGAAACCATTTGTTGATCATTTCTTGATGTACTTGTTGAACTATGTCTCAAATTAATTATGAGTATGATTGAATTATCTTGTTTTGTGTGATTTGGGGATGGTGATACGAGTTTATGTTTGAATGAGTTGGGGAAGATTGATTTGATTGAGTAATCATTCCTATAGTCTTTGTTAATGGGGTAAGTAGTTGCTTTGAAATAGTATTTGGGGACAGGGTCATATGCTTCTAATGTGAGTGTTTGCATGACCTGTTTTGATACTGTTAGGGCTATTTTTGAATTGTTCGTAGGGTCCGTGTGGTGAGTTGAGATGCTCCAAGTACCTGTTGCTTCTTGCTGCAGGAGTCTTCTACGACTTGTAGATGAGTCTATGAGTCGTAATTGCCTCTCATAGGAAGTGATAGTGCTTTTGAAGTCCTTCTAACTCATCATACGAGACCCACCTATAGGTCATATATTTCTCTACGAACAGTAATTGGGTTTCGTGGACTCATGCCTGTCATAACTTTGGTCCCTAGCACCTCATACGAAACCATTCTATAACCCGTATCCATGGCTACGAGTTGTAACTGCGTCCCATATGAAGTTCCAGTGTTTGATTTTATCATGTACACTTGGTTTATGAGACCACAGTACAAGTCGTAGTCCTAACTACGAGCCGTACTTGGCTCTTGTAACAGTTGACTGCAACTGATTCTAGCCACTTTTTCTTATGTTTTTCTTTTATTCTTGTCTTTCATTTGTTGATTATTTGGGGCTAATTATGGTTTACTTATAATTTTTTTCAGATATCATGTCCCCTTAAAGCAAACTTGCAGCAATGAAAGTTTTCAGGAGACAGCTCAGAGACGGGTCTTCTAATACTGAGCGCTAAGACGAAAATTAGGCCCAGCAAAGTGGGTCAATTAAGGTTCATAATGTTCGTCCAGATCCAGAGGCTGATGTGCCTCAAACAAGGGCTGTTGCAAGATCTACTCAAACTTGAGTTTGAGATGATAGTCCCTCCTAGTCTAAAGAGGAGGTCATAGGGATGAGTTTGAGCAGTGTATGCCATAGATGTCTCCTTCAGGCATGGAGTCTAGTTCCAAAGAGGCCTCTTAGGTCAGAGGAGATGCCTACTCCTAGGTTGCCCCATCGATGGGGTGTCGAAGGCATGAAGACTACATTTGATTAGGGCCTACAACCAAAGGGGTAAGGGAAGATCATACGGTCGATTTATGAGGAGCCCTGGTTGACTAATATTGGATTGACCCATGTCCCAGGAGTTAAGGATGCTATGACATGACATAGGCTCGGATGGTTGACTATTAAGCTTTATTGTTATTCTCCAGTCATGGTGGGGGAATTTTATGCATCCTATGCAACCATCATACTTCATGATCTTCCCAAAGGGAAAAAGCTCTCGAGCAGCCTAGATTGAGAGAGGTGTTGGTGAGAGAACGGTGGGTCGATATATTGGAGAAGACAATCTACCGTGTAATATTTGATCCTACATACCAAGCACCAAGTTCTACAACTGTGTTTGATCGTAGATTGAGACAGATCAAGAAAGTTATGATCGCGAAGAATATAGCATAGAGGACAGAGCTATTGAGATGGGTTATCGAAAATATTGCCGAGCATAGTCCAGAGCCTAGCTGGGTCACTTCACATTCAGATCCTATTGTGAAGGCCTCCATCTCATTTCCTGCCATGTTTTGGTAGGCCATTATCAGATCTCGCATCCCACCAACTTTTAAGGATAATGTGCTTACATCAGAGGGAGCAGTTTTGATAGCCAGCATTCTAGCTGTCTATGACATTGATTGGGCGAGACTCATAGTTGAGAAAATTCATAAGTCGGTGCTCAGGAGGACCACATCCATACCATACCCTACTCTGATCTATAGACTCTACCTAGCAGCAAAAATGCAGATATCACTTCATATAGATCCTTTAGTTCCAACCCTCCACACCATAGATCCCAACCTAATAAAGGCTTATGAGAACCCCCTAGCGCTTCAGAGGGCACAACCTCTGCAAATGCCTGAGCCATTTATGCTAGAGCCACAGTTTGAGGGTTCGATGACGGCCCCCACTACTACTCCAGATGCTGCTAGTGATGATAAACCCCAACAGTCAGAGGCAGTCGACATTGAGGGGGTCCTATTGCAGCTGCACCTACAATAGATGCTTCTACATCACAGGTTTCCACACCGGGCATGGTTCACGTGTCTGCAATTGCTTTTCAGGCCATGGCATAGAGGTTATCACGTGCTGCGGCTCTCAGCTCATATAGCAGATTAGGTCATGGGTCCGACAGGCAGTTAAGGACTCGGAGGCTCGATGCAAGGCATTCACGACTTCCATAGTTGATGAGCGTATTGCTACAGTGGATTCCCACGTTGACGCTTTTCAGGAGCGGGTACAAAAAAGACTAGCTAAGGCCCAGCCATTAGACTTGTCATCCTTTCGTGAGGAGCTAAGGCTGACTTGATTTCCTTAGTAGTGGCTCCAGTTACAGTTCCCGAGTCTACACTATTAGAGGAGCCACTATTTGATCTTTTACTTCAAAGGATCACCCACAGCCTGCTCGTAGAAAGAGACCCATTGTTGAGGATGATGATATAGAGGAGCAGCAGGTGTATTAGAAGACCTCCGTGATTGATGAGGAAGCGGCAGAGGATGAGCTAGGGCGAGTCTTGAGGAAATCGAGAGAAGAAGAAGAGCGGAGATAAGCCCAGGAGTAGGACAGACTAATAGGTATTGGATCATCCAGTGTGGTTACGGCGCAGACTATCCCGCCGGAGGGAGATGATTAGAGGCAGCCAGAGACTGGTGCTTAGGCACCAAGATCTTTTTGTTTTTTTTTTGACCCCTTGTATTTATTTTGATTCTGATATTATACATTGAGGAAAATGTATAATTCTTTCGATGGGGTGTAGGTAGCTATGGACTACGATGAAGTTTGAGTAGCTTTTAGTCCATACCTACCCCAAATTTTGATCCCAAGTTTTTCTTGTTTGTGTTCTTTTTCCTCATAGATATTTAATTTTTATTGAACCGACATGTGTAGGATGTCTTTGATAATATTTGTAGTATATAGTAGTTGAACTTATGACATGTGTCTTGTTTTTTGATGTTTTATGAAATATTTTAAAAATTGGTACCTATCAAAATTCTTGAGTAGTTGTTATATTGCAACCTTGCATGTTTGAATGATTTGGCAATATTTGTTCTAATTAAGTGAAGGCAATTTGATACATGAAGCATGACCTGTGAATTTTTGTTGGCTATGTATGCAATATCATGTGCGTGTGAGCTAATTTTATTATGTTCCTGCATTATGTACTAATTCAGAATTTTCCCTTTACTTTAAGTTGGACTGGTGATTATATGGACTAGAAAGGGATCTTAGGCCCCTGTTCATTGAATTAGTCCACTTTGACCTTAAATGACCAATCAAATGAGAATTTAATCCCTTGTTCCAAATGTTGGAGCCTTATATGTACCACTTCTTTCTTAACACCTGATTAGCCTAGCCTTGTTTAGTGAAATACTTAAAGGTTGGCTCTGGTCTAACCTAGAACATTGTGAACCTTGATTGAGATAAAAAGTCTAAGTTGAGGGTGGCTACCAAAAGTAGCATTGGTTTGGGAAATAGACATTGTGCACTTCGATATAGGCTAAAGCCTATGCTGAGGGTGACTTGTATAAGGGTAAAATAGAAAAAATGAGGTGGTGAGTTAGAAATAGAAAGAAAAAGAGGAAAATCATGTAACAGGTGAAAGAAAAAGAAAAATATACCTTAGATTGAGTTGAAAAAGCAAAACAATGTGTGAAAAATGAGGCCAGAGCTGAAAATGTGAAGAAAATACACGAAAAAGCTTGAATGTGAAGAAGAAAGGGAGAATAAGGTGGAAATGATTGAGTGTCAAGGTGAAAATGTCAAACAGTATGGTTTAAGATTGGTCTTTAGTCACTAATTGTCCAAAATATCATACCAAAACCCCATGAGCCTATGTTACAAGCTTATAGAGTCCTAAAGTGATCGCAACCCAATGAGTCAAAAGTCTGGGCCATGAGTATACGAGTAAGCCTATGGTATTGGTCATCATGCCTGAATGCCATTTGTGAGAGTGAGTATACTTGCACAGTCCCTTGGTTAAATTCAGAAACTTTAATTGAGTGTTAAAAGGGACTTCTTTCTTGTGAGGCATTTGCAATCACATTGTCAACATTTTACTGGTTCGGTGATAATGGATTGTTGATATTCCTTTGCTTGTCATAATTGTGTTGTCAAATGCATCAATATACTTTGGTTTGCTAAATAGCTACATGATCTTGTTTTGAAATAGTTGATATGGGTACCTGCGTTGGATTTGAGTATGGTATATTTCATTAGGTTGATTACTATGTGTTACTTTATTATCTATTCAGATTGAGTCGTTGCTTGAGGACAAGCAACAATTCTAAGTTGAGGGTGTTGATGTGTTGTCAAAATACAGCACATTTGATGCCTAAAACTTGAAATTTTGTGTGTTCTCAATGCGACTTTTATGGTTTTTATATGTTTTTGTGTTTGATTTTGTAGGAAATACAGGTTGGTTAAATTTTGAGAAAAGTTACAGATTTTGCTGATATTTAAGACATACAGGACTCTCTACGAGTCGTAGCTCAGTCTTTGACCCATAGAGGTAACCTCATAGAAACTTACAGTTTTCAAGAGCAAAGTCTGAAAATTTGAAGTTAAGCTATATGAGCCCTAGGTACAAGTACTAGTTCCTTTTACGGGTCATAAAGTGTGGTGTCTTAGCAAGTTTCAGTGTTGATCAAGATTGGACCAAGAAATTCAAATGTAGACTATAAGAAGGCAGTACGACTCATAGACCAAACTATGACTCATAAAGGTGTATCATTGCAGCAAAGTCTAAAATGCAAGATGCTAACCACAAAAACCCGATTACGGCTCGAAGGGGACACTACGAGTCGTAATTGTTTGTCGTAGCAGACGCCGACAAGTTTTTCCAATTAATATAGGGACTCATTTGTAAATATTATAAATAGTATATTTTAGGTTTTTGCAGAAGTTTTACACAGATTTTAAGAGAGTGCACACAGAGAGACTTAGAGAGCATGAAAGTTTAGGGTAGTTTTTCGGGTTTTATCTTTGGAGAGTCAATTTCGGATATTAGATTCACTTGTGGATTCACTACATCTTTCAGGCTTGTGATTCTAAATACAAAGTGGGTTTGATTGTTATTCATTCTCTTTGGGTAAGTGATAACTATGTCTTCTAGATTCATTGTTTATTTGTTTGCCTAAGCTATGAGTTGCTAAACCCACAATTTGGGGTATTGGGAACCATGAGAATCTAACTTAGAAAATCTAGATTATTTGCACTTCTTGATTTGGGTATTTGCATATACTAGCCACTTTCCTTCATTTTGCATGTTGTTTAATGGTGGCCAACATTAAACCTCGCCTAGTGTCATGATCCCGATCCAGGTAGTGATGAATAGGAAAAGGGAATGGTTAACAAAATTCGATGATGTGTTCTCAGCTAATCAATCGAACTCTGCCAAAGAGAGGTTGATTGGAACAATGGGTAGTGGTTAGTTCAGCATACTATGGAGATTGGTCAAGCCCTATAGTGAAATCTGACCTTCACCTTCATAAGAGGGCTGGAAGAACCTAAATTATTGTCTTGCATGCGATGTCCTAATTGAGGTTGTTTTATCCGGGGTGTTTAAGTTAGTGAATCATGGGGAACATAATTACTCAAGCTGCTCTCCAATTTGATTGTCCCTCCATTTTATTAGTTTAGTTTAATTTTTTACAAATCATTACAATGCCCCCTCCCCCTCTTTTAGAAATCGAGTAGTTGATGTTTGAAATTATTATTGGTGTACCAAGTTGCTAAAGTATTGTATTCCCTGTGGGATTCGACCCTAAGACGATCACTTTGACTTTGAAATATAGGCATATATTGAGCGTTAATCAGTACCCTCTTACCATAACTAACTGAGACATGACTCTAATCTACTATCAAATATCAATGCCACTAAATTAAGAACTAATAACTCACTAAACTACAAAAATCAAGAAGATATAATCTCTCGAAATCAACAACTCAACGATATAGAACAGTAAAATATAAAGTATACTATACAATAATCAAACAACGAGATACAAAATCAAGACAAACAAATGGGATGCAAATGAATAAACAAAATAGTAAACTATAGAAATATATGACAAAGGAAATACAATATAATATGTAAGATCATAAAATATAATAATAAATAGTAAGTATAGAAATATATGATAAATCTAGAAATATATGATAAAAAGCAACACAACAATCAAGAAACGACAAAAAATATGTAAAAGGCAAGAAATATGTAACACCCCACATCCTACACTACACCACTAATGCTATACAAATGAAATATGGCATGATTTGGTTAAACTAGCGCAAGTTTTCAAAAGTGTTTGAATCTCGCATTAATGGGCTATATGTGCGTTTACCACTTAAGAGGGTTGAGTATATACATATTTTGTGTCGAAGTGAGGGGATTATGCACTTAAAATGAAGTGAGAGAATTGAGGTGCCTGTAGGACTTAGTAAGCAGGTAGGTGAGTCACCTAGTTGCTTAGCTTAAATCGCTAACTAAACGGAGACGAGGCTCGACGTTGAATTTGTCCAGGCTCGATGTTGAATTTGTCCAAGTTTGATTGTAATAAAATTTGTGTCAAGAGTGTAACTTTGATCCATGGTTTAGCATCACATATGGACTATATTTGCAGCCCAATTATGATGGTAAGAATGGCCCAATACATCATAAATAGTTGCACACTATAGGCCCAAACCAAGGAGAACAAAGCTGGAAAAAAAAGGGCAGTCCAAGTCTACAAGTTGCTGCCCCAAAAGGCCCAAATGAAAGGATAAGAGAGCTGCATCACCTGCTTAAGTAAATAAGGCTGAAAATATCTTAGAAAGTCGGCATATATCACCCTTTAAAAAGGACCAAAGCAGCTTCTACAAGCTCATTCTTTACTTGAACTCACAAACAAAAAAAAATTAGATTTTGCTCTCTACTTCTCTCAAGTTTCTTCACTTGGTAAAGAAGCTAAAAAAAACTTTCTAGGGTTCTTGTACAAGACCTATAACTTGAAGATAGTGGTAAGTAAGCTTACATATATTTTTAGTATGATTTTACTATGAAGAACAAGAAGTATATGTTAGTATAACTGTGCTGGAATTTCTGGACTGATTGTGTGCTAAGGAGTCTTGTGCACTTTTCTTGTTAATTAAGTAATTTTTCTCTTGTTGGATGGATTTGTTATGAATTAGTACTTAATTATACAACAAATAGTGGTTTTACAATGGTGTAAAAAGGCTTAATAACCACGTTTACAGTTCACAAAAGTGAGTCCCTAAATGATGTTGCAATTGTGTGTTTCGTTTGAACTTATGGACTATTGAATTGAATGCTATTACTGCACGTCCTTGATGACTGGTTTTCTACTGTTCTGGGGCTGGTTCATAACTGTTTATATGTGAAAATATTGCTGGAATAGTTTGGGTAAAGTTGGAATAGGTTTGGAGTTATCAACATCGAAAGGTAGCGAAGGAAAGTAACGTTATGCTGTCCGTT
>JAABOM020008272.1:0-19888 GCA_011800125.2 Solanum clarkiae | reverse complement strand
GATTCAAACACTTTTAGAAACTTGCGCTAGTTTAACCAAATCATGTCATATTTCATTTGTATAGTATTAGTGGTGTACCGTTAGGTGTGGGGTGTTACAGATTTACATTGAGTTTTCTTACATGATTTCACTCTTGAATTGCATGAGTTTGAAATAGCGTCATACACCTACCAAGTGTTTGATAAAATGTCTGATTAAGGGTTCTTGAGTTGTTGATGATCTATTGCATGACCTATGGGTCAAGTGACTGTATGATGATGAAAGGGATGTATATATGTATTGAATTCATGAAAAGTATCTATAGTGTTATAAGTTGACCACACCTTGTTGAGGGGGTGATATGCCACAACCACTTTGATGGGGGGTGCTATGCCCATCTACCATGTTGAGGGGTATATACCTTGGCCACTTTGATGGGGGTGACTTGCCCATATACCATGTTGAGGGGTATATACTTTGACCACTATGATGGGGGGTGACATGCCCATCTACCAATTGAGGGGTATAGACCTCAATCACCTTCCAAGGGGATGACATGCCTTGGATTCCAAGTACTAGTTTACTTGGTCTATGATGATGATCTCTTCCTGCACATGTAATATATTCTATACAAGCATCTTTTACTTCAAGCATTGATCATGCATGCCATATTGTTATTGTCCTATCCATTGCCTATGTCTATGCATTTTAATTATGTTGCCTATCTCTTGTTGCATTGTATCTTACAGACTAGGTATATTCAAACGTACTAATGCATACTCTATGCCTACATGATGTTACAAATCATGTTCCCTGTGGCTAGTTGTGACATCTTTGAAGATAAGTTATTGGTGAGTCCTCAAAGTTCGGGGACATTTCTCTTGCCTTTGTCATTTCTTAATATTGAGCTCTTTACACTATGAGGGTGAACCTGGAAACTGTCTTGGCCCTCACTCAAGTCTATATTTAGAGGTGGTGTTTGAAAAGTGATCTAATTATGCTTTGAGATTTGACTATTTATGATTAATGCTATAAAAGACTCCCCTTAGTCCCTTTATCCTTATTTATTCTCTCTTGTGGTTGTTTAACTGCTTCCGCGACCAAGGATGTGTAAGTGATATACTAAAAGGTTTGTTTGGGGACCCTTAGGGTTCCCATTCACTGTGTCACATCTAGGCCCTAGGCTTGGGTCATGACATAAACATAGTAATGCATACTTTTGCCTACATGATCTAACCATATAGGGACTGAGGACTACCTTCATCCACCGTACGACGGCTAGCTTGGATCTTGAGATACTTGTTGTGGTGAGTCCAATGTTCTAAGGACAAACCACCTTTCCTCTACCTATGTTGTTGTTGTTTATGTTATTTACTTTGAGGATGAGCCAAGGACATGTCTTGGCCCCACTCCAATCTTATGACTAGAGACATTTTTATAAATTTTGTAGACTCTTTTACGTTTATATACTAAGTGTTGTATTTTGAGATTTTGATTATGGATATGGCTATCCATTGGATATTGATATGTGGACTGATTATGAGTATTATGATTGCTTTTATGTTATAATGTGAAAGATCCTAAGTCCCGAATTGCTCCCATATCATGAGTCGTACTTTTCCGTCCCTTAGAATTATGTATTTACTATTTATATGCGCTTCTGAACTGATGATGTGAATGTGGATACTATGAGGCTTGTTTGGGGAATCTCTGGTTTCCGTTCACCATGCCACTCCTAAACCCTAGGTCTAGGTCATGACACCCAAGCCGAGGGCCTAGACATGATACGATGAATGGAAACCCAAAGGGATCTCAAACATGCCTCTTAAGCATACATAGCACAACTTTGGGTTAGCCGAAGCAAGTAAGAGTAACAAACACATAACACATAATTTCTAAGGGAAATGGAGCTTTGGACTCACTCTATAGGGATGTTATGGGGAAGTGGATTAGCATGAATCATATAACAATTAATTTCTAAGAGATGGATAAGTATGACTCACGCTATGGGGGCAATTAGGGACTTTGAACTTTCATCTCATCACCATCATACAACAATCACATAAAGGGAATAGAATTAAGGGATTCTTCCACAATTACAGAACATAAGAGTCAAGCTCATAGCGTACGTAACATAATTATATCCAACAATACCTCTAAATCATGAATGGAACGGGGGCCAAGACATCTCCTAGATTCACCCTCAAAATAGTATCCAAAAATAAACGAGTCCAAAAAAAGCATGAAAGCAAGTGGATTTTGTCCCTGGATATGGAGGACTAACCAAGAAATCTTCAACCGGAACATCTAGCCGCATAGGGGAGGAGGATGGAAAGGAGCTTTGGTTCCTACAAAGTGAGATCAAGTGGGCAAAAAGTATGCAATAGTACTTGGAATGTAATATGCATGTGGGGTGCAAATGCAACAAGGAATGTAAGACATAAGTAAACTATATGTATAATCATAACCAATGAATATAAGCTCAATATGTCATGCATGCTCAATGCCCTGGTCAAATATGCATAAGGAGTCATCAAATTATATAACATAGCATATATATATGGGAAGAGACCATAACCGACATCTAAGACCAAGCGATCTACTACTTGGAATTCTGATGTTCACTCCACACCAGACTAAGAGTGGTCTACTTTGACAGGGTAAACCAAACACTACCTTACGAAAACTTCATCCTTTTCGGAAAGTGCTTCATAATCACCTTACAGGAACACCACCCATTTCGGTATGCATATCTTATTAACCTTACCAGAACACCACCCTTTTTGGTATTTGATTCATATGTGCCATACCATACAGGAACACCACTAATCACGCTCAAACAGTACCTCTCACTTGGAGGATAAAGCGATCATTATCAAATATAAATCCTAACCATAGGTTAGGATTGAATCCCAAGGGAATACAGGGTTTTGCCACATTGATCCACCAACAATCATTTCAAGCATCAAATAACTCTATTCTCAATAAAAAAAAGGGGGGCTTGTAATGATATGTAGTAAAGTAAAACAATACTAATAAAGCAAAGAGACAATCAAATTGGAGAGCAACTTGGGAAATTGTGTTCCCCATGATTCACTAACTCAAGCACCCTGGATAACACAACCTAAATTAGGACATTGCTTGCAAGACGGTAACTTAGGTTCTTCCAACCCTTGGGCAAAGGTGAAAGTCAAATTTTACTATGGCGCTTGGCCGATTACCATAATGTGACAAACTAACTGTTACCTATTGTCCTAGTCAACCTCTTCTTGGCTGGATTTGGTTGATTAGATCAGAACACATCAATCGAATTCTTTCACCTATTTCTTTTTCCTATTCCTCACTACCTTGATTGGGATAATGATACTAGGCGGGGTTTAATGTTGGCCACCATTAAACAACAACCAAAATGAAGGAAAATGGATAATATATGCAAATACCGAACTCAAGAAGTCCAAATTATCCGGGTTATTAAGCTAGCTACTCATGGTTCCCACAACACTCAAGTTGTGGGGGTTTAGCTACTCATGACATGGGAAAGAAAACATATAATGAATGGAACACACATAGTTGAGAAATTACCCAGGAAGAATGAAGAATAATAAAACTACCTTTTGATTTGGATTCACAAGCTTGAATGATGAAATTAAATTTCAAGTGATTCCAATCTCCCAATTTCAGTCTCAAAGCCAAAATTCTAATTTTCTACGCTAAAACCCTACAATTTTCCAGGAAGTATGAGCTTCTCTCTCTAAAAAATGTGGAAGACCCTTCTAAAATCCTAACATATACTATTTATAAAAGGATCCTTAAAATAATTAGAAAATTCAGGTCGGCAGCTGCTACGGCTCATAGCTACGACTCGTAGGGTGACCTATGAGCCGTAATCGAGCTTTCGTTGTCAGTATTTGGCATTTTGGACTTAGCTGCTACAAATCACACTTACGAGTTGCAGACTAGTCTATGACTTATAGTACCTTCTCGTTGTCCATCCTTGCAGTTCTTGGTTCAATTTTCATCAACAATGTTAATCGCTACGAGGCCCTCTTCTGCAAATTGTAATGAGGACTATGACCCTTTCCCTGAGCTCGTATGGCTGATCTTCAAATTCTAAAATTTTGGTTTTGGAAACTATTAATTGCTACGATTGTCCCCTATGATGTAGCTTGGGCTATAACTCACGTAGATCCTCAAATTCAACAAAATCTGCTGCTTTTCCCTAAAATCAAGCCAATTTGTACTTTCTGTAAAGATAAACACAAAAACACATAAAAATCATAAAAATTCACATTGAGAACTCACAAAATCCCTTATTTTAGGCACCAAATGTGTTGTATTTTGATAGAACATTAACCACCCATTTTGATCAATCATTTAATTTAAGTTATATGGATCCACTAGCTAATTCATAAACCTATGGTGGTAAAATAGTTATGGGACAATGGTTATCTACCAAGGTCTGCTCGTGCTAGGTCACAATTCCAAGGAGTACTCAAATCATACTTATAACCAAGATATGGAAAAATTCATAATAGCATAATATTTTCTTAGAGTATCTCATCAAAACCAAATCTTCTTAACATCAATATAGGTCTTTATAACTTTCACAATATTCTCATGTCTCATAACACACATAATATCCCTTTCAAAATTTGTATTTCATAGTTTCACATAACTTGCCATAAGTCCTTCACAACCATAGAAGCTTGGAGTACATCTTTATTCAAATCATGGTGGGTTGATGTACAAACTTAAAAACCATGCAAATCATGAGTAAATGCCATAAGAATTATAAAATAGGATCAATTATTCATTATTCAAGGAGCCACCAAAACATAGTAGAACTTGGTTAGAGTATCATCAAACCCTCATATAAATCATAGATTTCACATGTCTTTTCAATGCTTAATCATATATAAAGGTATTATCATCATAAAATACTTCATACTATCATCATAATAAAAGCTTCATAAAATCACCATATAATACCATAACTTGGAAACATAAAAAAGAAGAATGGTGGAGCTTGTGGAGGAAAGGTCTCCACAATCAAAACCCACATGACTTAGTGATTTAATGAAGAAAAATCTGATTTGGTGATGAAGAAATCGAAACCCTAGCTTGTCCTTCTTGCTTGAAACCTTGGAGGAGGCTTGAGAGTGTTTGGGATTTGGAAATGTTTTGGAATGGAGAAGAATTAGTTGATTAGGGTTGTATATACTGATAAGGGGTCATTTGAGGGGTAAAACAACGTAGTTTAGGCTTTAAATAGACAAATGTTGAAAACACCCTTTTTAAAATTCTATTAGATGGGATGATAAGACCCCATTTATGGGTTGTGGTTTGGTCTACGAGCCATAGAAATGGTTTCGTTTATTGTCACTTTTGAACTTTCAGAAACTATTTTCTGATCTCAGAATCCATGACACAACTTATGACTCATAAGTATTACTATGGACCATCTGATAAGTCATAGGTCGAGTCCCTAAATATCTCAAATTTCACCAAGTTTTCCCCAAGTTCCATGAACCAACTTATGAGTCGTACAACAACTTACGGCTTGTAAGGCCCCTCGTAGCAGCTGATAGTCAAAAACTTTCAGAACTTATTTTCTTGCTTTTTTTCATGCTTCTCATAGGTGCGGTCTTACAAAGACACCCTTAACGAATAGTAGGCGCATACCACCATCTGTGTAGGGGCTTGTGGAAGGGGCACTTGGTGTGTTTTTGGGCTAACTTGGAGAGATGTTCCATCGCTGAATCCTCTACGGCTCATGGTGCATACCATAATTCATGGAGGATCTCATGGAGTACACCCTCTACAGGCTACCCATTTGTAATCTTAAGGCATAAACCATGGACCCCGCTGAAACAACCCCAAAAAGTGCCCAAAAATGTGCCTCGAAAGTGCCTTGAAGCTAATTTTCATATATCTCAAAATTCATGCATGATATCAAAAATTCGACTTCATATTCTTGTTTAGGGGAAAATTGAGTGGGATATGGGTCTAATGCCGATTTTAGAGCAATCGTAGAAAAATTTGAAATTTGAAAGTTTGCAAATTCCAGTGTCCAGGCGCGATGTGCCAGGGGCGCGGAGAGGTGTAAAAGTTGTCCTGTTTTTGTATTTCAGTCCAAGGCTTTAGGGTCTTGGGCCTAAGTCTTCCCATGCGTGAAAATACCTATACTTAGCTATATTTCACCTTCATAACGTACAGGACATTCTCCAATACTCTCTCAAACACTTAGACTAATATTTCTCTCAAAATTCAAGTGTCCAAGTCTCTTCCGGATCTTAAGGTTCAAGTCTCCATTCAAATCCTCTTCAAGGAATCCTCCAAAGTCAAGGTATGTGAGTTTCAACTATTGGATTCTTTCACCATGGTGCCCAAGCTTCCTTTTTACCTAATTGCATGATTTCAAGTTGATTTACGTATGGGTCTTACATCTTATGAACTAGACTAAGAACCATGTTGGGTTATCATGAAATTTTGATTGTTTTGGCATGTTTAAGTTATGAATCTAAGATCTATTGTATGATTTGATGAAAAGTTTTGATGCATATTGCTTGAGGGTGTTACCAAGTAGTGATGGACGGCTCTACATGAAATTTTCTTGCATGATTTTATCCCTAATTGCATGATTTTATACTAGCATTACACATCCACCAAGTATTTAATAAAATGTTCGGTTATGATTTTTTCAGGAATTCAAGGTCCAATGCATGTCTTATGAGATGAATGACACTATGATTATGAAAGAAATTTATGTATGTAATATTCTCCTATATTGTGTTGGAAATTGACCATACCCCACTCGGGCAGTCGTGAACCTGAGTAACCATGTCGAGGGGTTTGTACTTTGATAACCATGTCGAGGGGTTTGTACCTTGATAACCAGGTCGAGGGGTTGGTACCTCAATCACCATGGGTGGTAGGGTGCAATGGTCTACCAACCAATCAAGGGGTTTGTACATTGATAACCAGGTTGAGGGGTTGGTACCTCAATCACCATGGTGGTAGGGTGCGACGGTCCACCATCCAATCAAGGGGTTTGTACCTTGATAACCAATTGAGGGGTTGGTACCTCAATCATGATGGTTGGTAGGGTGAGGCGATCCACCAATCAATTGAGGTGTTGGTACCTTAATAGACTATGAAATCTATAATGATGGTCTCTTTCTTGCACATGTATTAAGTTATATGTAAGCATGATTCACTTCAAGCATCCTTCATGCTTGTCATATTATTATATGCTACTCATTGCCTAAGATTATGCATTTCAATTATGTTGTTTATCTCTTATTGGATTGCATCTTACACACTTAATACATTCAAACGTACTTCTCGCATACTCTATGCCTATATGATAGCACCATGTAGGAACATGAGCTCCTATTGATTCTCCTCCACATGGCCAGACGGATTGTTCAAGTTAGCTTTTGGTGAGTCTTCAAGTCCGGGTACAATATCTATCTTCTCTCATATTTATTCTTAGATTATATCTTGTATATATGGATTACCTATTGTCATTAGTGTGAGGGTGCTTCTAGTTTCTTGTCTTGGCCCTCACTAAGTTCTATATTTAGAGGTGTTGTTGGACATGTATGTGATGATGCTATAAGCTTGATTCTCTTCGACTCTCTTGATTTTTCACGAAAAGAAGGTTTTTCCTAAGTCCCTATGACCTTATTTCTACTCTTTTTTTGTCGTTTAATTGCTTCTGTGACTAAGTATGTGTAATGATATGTTAAGAGGCTTACTTACGATTCTTTCGGGTTACCTATGTGCAGTGTCACATCTAGGTCCTAGTTTGGGTCGTGACAAACTTGGTATCAGAGCACTAGGTTGTTAATGGTCCTCAGAGTCTAATATAACACATCGATTAGAGTCCTATTCATGGTTGTGAAGCGTGCCACAGCTATGAATGGGAGGCTATGAGGCATTCTTAGGGAAGGTTTCGCTTCTTCTTGATCTATGTCATGCGATAGAGTTAAGTCTCCTAAGACTTTTTTTATTTAATCTTTGCATTTTAGAATATGTCTCAAGCTACTCATGATGGTGATATGTCAAATGCGGAGGTTCGCAATGCTCTATGGGTATGAGCCAGAGCAGTGATAATTTACAACTTACCTTAATCAATAAATAGGTGTCCCCGAGAATTCAAATGGTAAGAGTGGAGAGGGGGAGGCCAAGAGAGCCCGAATCAATGGAGCTTCGTCTTGTACTAGACTACCGGTGCCCAAATTCGGAAAGAAAAGGATCTTATTGCTAGTTGCCAAGGGTGTGGCAAGCGGCATCAAGGAAGGTGTTTTATGGGCACTAAGTGTTGTTACAAGTGTGGTCGAAATGGGAATGAGATGAGGAATTGCCCGGTAACCTTGAAGGAAGGAAGGAAAAGGGTTCAAATTGAAGGTGGCAATAGTGGGAGGACTCGCCCTAAGTGCCCAAAGTGTGGGAGGAACGATGATGGAACATGTTTGAGGGACATGGGTGCATGCTATGGATGTGGAAAAATGGACCACAAGATTGTTGATTGTCCATACTCTAAAAAAAGGTGTAAAGGTGGTCTTGTTGATCAAGAGACTCAAGGAGGTGATGAGAGGGTGGCAAAATCTAGATACCGAAAGTGTGGGGAAGGCCATGGTGGCCCATGTTTGAAGAAGTCTAATGTTTGTTTTAGTTGTGCTATATTTGGGCACAAGGTTGGTGGTTATCCTTATGCTCAACCTGAAGATGGAGATGATACTTCTCAAGGCCAAAGTGCTAATGCAGACCAAGGAGGGAATGAGGTGCCCGATGTTGCTACTGATATGTTAAAATTTCCTTTAGCTTTGATGTGTATGCATTGATGGGCCCGAGTACTACTATCTCTTTCATTATTCTTCCTTGTTGCTAGTGGGCTTCAAGTGTGCCCCGAGTTGTTGTGTGAATATTTGTAGTCTACTCCCTTTGTTAAGTCTATTGTTTTTAGAAGGTCAAAGGTATTATTCTGTGTTCATAGTGCAATAGGTCTTGCCTTGTGACTTATTGGGTTTGATGTGGTGGATTTTGATGCCATACTTGGGATAGATTAGTTGTATAAGATGTTGTGTCTCCTTTGATTGTAGGGCCCATAGAGTTTTCCTTCTAATGACTGGCATATCTATGATTCTTTTCTCCCAGATGAAGCAGCAGGCATTGGTCCGTAGAACCTAATTCCCTAATAAACCCATCTTTGAGTGGGGGCTTGTAAGGTGATTGTGAAGGGATAAGTCTGTTTCTTATCGTAAGGTACAATTGATCTCTAAGGGTTGCATTATCATCTTATAAAAGTTAGGGGTGTTGAACTTAAGTTATTTCCATTGAGTTATTTTTGATGATCAATGAGTTATTGAATGTCCTTTCTAATATTCTGAATTTGGGGTGGTATCTTTTGGTTTAGCTTATGCACCGGTTATGTCTATAGTTTCCATGAATAGGGTCTCTAATCCCTACTTTGTTATGTTTGTGGTGGTCTTTAGTGATGAAGTATTGATTTATTTAGAGCATGTGACTCATTTGAGGGTAGTGCTACAAAGATTAAGAGAAGAGAAATTGTATGCTAGGTATGGGAAATGTGAATTTTGGTTGAAGGAGGTTACCTTTCTAGGTCATGTGGTGTCGAGGATCGTATTAAGATGGATCCTAAGTAGATGGATATGATTAGAAATTGGCCTAGACCTTTGACTCCCTTGGACATTAGAAGTTTCTTGGGCTTAGTAGGTTACTACTGGAGGTTTGTGAATGAGTTCTCTTCTATTTCTTCTCCCATGACTAAGTTGACCCAAAAGAAGTTTAAGCTTATGTGGACCGATGAGTGTGAAAGGAGTTTCCAAACCTTGAAGTATAAGCTTGTCTCCTCTCCTATCTTGCCTCTACTAGAAGGGTTAGAAGGGTTTGTTATGTATTGTGATGCCTCCTGAATTGGTTTGGTTTGAGTGTTGAGGCAAAATGGTAAGGTGTTAGCCTATGCTTTTAGACAATTTGAGATGTATGAGAAGAATTATCCTATCTATGACTTTGAGTTGGCCGCCGTGGTATTTAGTTTGAAAATTTGACACTACTATTTATATGGGGTGCATGTTGATGTGTTTACCGATCATAAAAGTCTCTAATATATCTTCACTCAAAAGGATCTTAATTTGAGGCAAAGAAGGTGGTTAGAACTTCTTAAGGATTATGACCAGAGTGTGCATTATCATCCCGGTAAGGCCAATATGGTGGTTGTCGGGGTGCTATGGATAGCCTAGCTCATGTTGAAGATGGTAGCTAGGGGTGGCTAGGGAGGTCCATCAGTTGGCTAGATTGGGAGTTAGGTTGGAAGAGGTTGATAATGGTCGTATTGTGGTTGTTGGTGGTTCAAAAATCTTCATTGGTTGATGAAGTAGAAGCAAAGCAAGACCTTGATCCCTCCTTATTAGAATTGAACGCTTTGGTAAGCGTTGGCAAGGTGGAGGTTTTCTCCCAAGGGGGAGATATTGCCCTTAGGTACCAAGATAGTTTGTGTGTGCCTAGTGTTGTTGACTTAATAAAGAGGGTTCTTGATTAGGTTAATAATAGCTATCATTCTAGCTTTGGTGTGGCTCCTTTTGAGGCCCTTTGTGGCAGGCGTTATAAATCACCGGTTGGATGGTTTGAAGTGGGAGAAATGGCCTTGTTTGGCCCGGATCTGGTTATGGAGGCTATGGAGAAGGTGAGGTTGGTTAGGGAAAGGTTGGAAACAGTGCAAAGTCGTCAAAAGTCCTATGCTGATGTGAGGAGAAGGGATCTTGAATTCAAAGTCATTGATCGGGTCTATCTGAAGGTTTCACCCATGAAGAGTGTGGTCTGGTTTGGCAAGAGAGGGAATTGAGTTTCAGGTTTTGTGAGTCCTTGAAGAATGTTAAGGAGTATTGGTGAGGTTGCATGCGGATGGAGATTTTCTATGGATATAGATAGGGCTCGTCCGGTTCTTTTTGCTTCTAGATTAAGAGGATGTGTTTGTGTCTCTAGTGTTGTAGAAATCTTTGAGGTTGTAGGTATTGTGGAGGATAAGTTGGCTTAGGAGACGATCTCGGTGGAGATACTGGATGGATGGATGGAAAAAGTTAATTAATAAGGATGTAGTATTCCTCAAGGACTTTTGGAAGAATCGTCAAGTTGATAGTCTCTCAGGGAGCCAGAGTGGGCATGGAGAAGCAATATCCGTACCTCTTTATCTCTATTTGAGCTTGTTCTAACATATCAAGTCCTTTCCTTTTATGTTTCCAAATCTTATGTTTCATCCCATGTCATTTGCATGCATTCATGTTTATGTTGATAAGTTCATGATGATTTTACACTTATATTGAGATTTTTGAAATGATGTTTAAGTGTATTGTTGCATCCTTATGTGGGCTGAAATTATCTTGTTTATGTCTCTCATATACCTTTCTTTGGAATTCGAGGACGAATTTTCCCAAAGGGGATATATTGAAACGAACCCAAAAAGTGCCCGAAAATGTGCCTTAGAAGTGCCCAGAATCATAATTTCTATAAATCTCAAAATCCATGCGTGATATCAAAAATCTAACTTCATATTCTTGTTCAGGGAGTAAAATTGAGTGGAGAATGGGTCTAACCCCGATTTTAGAGCAACCATAGCAAAATTCAAAATTTCAAAGTTTGTAAATTCCAGTGTCCAGGCGCGACGCGCTAGGTGCTTGGAGAGGTGTAAAAATTGCCCTGTTTTTGTATTCTGGTCCAAGGCTTTTGGGTCTTGGGCCTACGTCTTCTTATGCATGAAAATACCTATACTTATCCATATTTCACCTTCATATCATATAAGACATTCCCTAAAACTCTCTCAAACACTTACACTAACATTTCTCTCAAAATTCAAGTGTCCAAATCTCTTCCGGATCTTAAGGAATTCATCCAAGCTTCAAGTCTCCATTCAAATCCTCTTCAAGGAATTCTCCAAAGTCAAGGTATGTGGGCTTCATCCATTGGATCCTTTCACCCATGGTGCCCAAGCTTCTTTTTTACCTAAATTGTATGATTTCAAGTTGATGTCTCTCTCAAACACTTAGATTAAAATTTCTCTCAAAATTCAAGTGCCCAAGAGTCTTCCGGATCTTAAGGAATTCATCCAAGCTTCAAGTATCCATTCAAATCCTCTTTAAGGAATTCTCCAAAGTCAAGGTATGTGGGTTTCAACCATTGGGTCCTTTCACCTATAGTGTCCAAGCTTCATTTTTACCTAAGTTCCATGAATTCAAGTTGATTTACTTATGCGTCTTACTTATTATGAATTAGATTATGAACCATGTTGGGTTTCATGAAATTGTGAATATTTTAGTATGTTTTAAGCTATTTATCTAAGATTTGTTATGGGATTTTAATAAAGAGTTTTGATGTATATTGCTTGAGGGTATTACCAAGTAGTGATGGTGGGTTTTAAATTGAATTTTCTTGCATGGTTTTATATTAGCACTACACACTGCTAAGTATTTTAATAAAATGTCTGGTTATGATTTCTTGAGGAATTGAAGGTCCAATGCATGTCTTATGAGATGAATGACTTTATGATGATGAAAGGAATGTATGTATATGATATTCTCCTATATTGTGTTGGAAATTGACCATGCCCCACTCGAGGGGTTGTGAGCTTGGGTAACCATGTCGAGGGGTTTGTACCTTGATAACCATGTCGAAGGGTTTGTACCTTGATATCTGGGTTGAGGGGTTGGTACCACAATCACCATGGTTGGTAGTGTGTGACGGTCCACTAAACAATCAAGGGGTTTATATATTGATAACCAGGTTGAGGGGTTGTTACCTCAATCACCATGGTGGTAGCGTGCGATGGTCCACCAACCAAGTAAGGGGTTTGTACCTTTATAACCAATTGAGGAGTTGGTACCTCAATCACCATGGGTGGTAGGGTGAGACAATCCACCAACTAATTGAGGGGTTGGTACCTTAATAGACTATGAAATCTATAATGATTATCTCTTCTTGCACATGTATTATATTCTATGTAAACATGATTCATTTCAAGCATCTTCCAGGCATGATATATAGTTATATGCTACTTATTGCCTAAGATTATGCATTTCGATTATGTTACTTATCTTTTGTTGCCTTGCATCATATATACTTAGTACATTCAAATGTACTAACACATACTCTATGCCTACATGACATCACCATGTAGGAATCGAAGCTCCTATTGATTCTCCTCCATATGGCTAGACGGATTATTCAAGTTATCTTTTGGTGAGTCCTCAAGTCCGGGGACAATATCTACCTTCTCTCATGCTTATGTTTAGACTATATATTGTATATTTGGATTAGCTATTGTCATTAGTATGAGGGTAACCCTATTGCTTGTCTAGGCCCCCGCTAAGTTCTATGTTTAGAGGTGTTATTGGATAAGTATTTAATGATGCTATAAACTTGATTCTTGAGACGACCCCAAAAAGTGCCCAAAAATGTGCCTCAAAATGCCCAAAATTTTAAATTTCATATATCTCAAAATCCATGCGCGATATCAAAAATTTGACTTCATATTCTTATTCAAGGGTCACAATTAGGTGGAAAAGGGTCTAACCCCAATTTAAGAACGAAAGATTAGCAATTATAATTTTTCAAAGTGCGATTTCCAGTGAGATGTGAGTGTCGCAGATATTTTTGTGACTGTTTTTTTAACTTCGTCCAAGACTTCTAAGTCTTGGGCCTAAAAGTTCTCAAACGTGTTTTTACCTATACTTAGCCTATTTTAACCCTTATATCATCCTAAACATTCCCCAACACTCACTCCAACACTTAGCCACATTTTTCACTCCCAAATTCAAGTCTCAAACGCTCATCCAGAACTAAGGATTTCCTTCAAGGTTCTTCTTCAAGCTTCAAGTCTCCATCTCCAATCTTCACCAAGTTCATCTCCAAGATAAGATATGTGAATTTCTTTCATGGGTTCCTTTCACCCATGATACCTAAGCCTCCTTTTACTCAAATTTCACGATTTAAAGATGATCTACAAATGGGTCTTGCTCATTATGAAATTCACTACACACTATGTTAAATCTATGTGAAATTATGACTGTTTTGCTATGTTTTGAGCTATAAATCTTTGATCTATTATAAGATTTGAGGAGTCTTGATGTACATTGCTTGAGGGTATTGCAAGGTGTTGATTTATGGTTTTATAATGGATTTTCTTGCATGATTTCATCTCTATATTTCATGGTTTTATACTAGCATTACAGACCCTCTAAGTTTTGATAAAATGTCCGGATGTGGTTTCTTGAGGAGTTAAAGGTCCAAAGCATGAGATATAATATGATTGGCTGTATGATTATGAAATAAGCTTATGTATATAATATACTCTATATAGAGTGTTGCATTATACCATGCTAGATCCGGGGGAACAAGAGCCTGGGTAACCGAGGTGGGAGTTTGTACTCATCAACCGAGGTGGGAGTTTGTACTTCTCCATCATGATGATAAGGTGTGATTATCATCAATCATGTGAAGGGTTTGTACCACACCACTGAGATGATGGGGTGAAATCATCATCAACCAACCAAGGGGTTTGTACTTTGGAAATCTAGCTTGGTCTTTTATACAAATATGATATCCTATATGAGCATCAGCTACTTAAACATGTTTTACTTATGCATTGATCATACATGCCATGTTGTTACATTATACCTATTGCCTATTCTTATGCATTTTGATTATGCCTATCTTTTATTGCATTGCATCCTACATACTTAGTACATTCAAGTGCACTAACGGATACTCTTGCCTACATGATTTCACTATGTAGGAACGGGAGCCCAAGTTGATCATCCTCCTCCTCCTCCACATGGCTAGTTCGGTACTACTCAAGCTAGTTGGTGAGTCCTCCATTTCAGAAACCTTAATTTATGTTTTCTTATCATGTATTGAGATGTTCTTCTTTATTTCTGTTTTGACTATGAGGGTGAGCCAGGTAGCTTTGTCTTGGCCCCCGCTCTTATCTAAGTATTAAAGGTGTTTGTTGGACATGTTATGTATCTATGATATGAGCTTTGACTCCTTGTCTCTTGATTATGATGTTATGCAAGCTTTCCTCTTAGCCCCTTTTCTCTTATTCTTATTCTATATACCTTTTATATGTTTCTGCGACCAATGATGTGTAATGACAGGTTACGAGACTTGTTTGGGGTCCCTTCAGGTTCCCCTTTTGTTGTGTCATGTCTAGGCCCTAGGCTTTGATCATAACAAACTTGGTATCAGAGTACTAGGTTGATAGATCCTCGGAGTCTAACATACTACACAATTAGAGTCCTATTCATGATTGTGAACCACACCATGACTGTGAGTAGGAGGCTATGAGATGTTTTAGGAAATATTTCCCTTCTTCATGTTCTAAGTTGTGCTATAGAGTTGTAGTGAGTTTTTCCCCCTAACGATATACTTTTCTATACTAGATCATGCCAAACACTCGAGGAAGAAGGGCCCAAACTCCCGAGGAGCAACCTACCAATGGTGAGCTCCGGGAAACTCTCACTATGCTTTCCCAAGTTGTGGCCAAGCAAGTAAATCAAAGGGGCCCAAGCCCCTCATGCTACTACCCCGAGAGTTAGGGTAAGGGACTTCATGCGGAAGAATCATCCGGTGTTCTATGGGCCAAAGATGGATGAAGATCTACAAGATTTCGTTGATGAGGTCTACAAGATTTTGAATATCATGGGTGCTGGGCCAAATGAAAAGGCAGATTTGGCAGCATACCAACTCAAAGGGTTAGCCCAAATATGGTATGATCAATAGAAGTGTGAGAAAGGAATTGGTAATATGGTGCTTTTGGAGGAGTTCAGATTGACTTTCCTTAATCGATTTTTCCCTCTTGAGCTTAGGGAAGCTAAGATGGTAGAGTTCATGAACTTGAAACAAGGTGTTATGAGTGTGAGGGAGTATGCACTCAAGTTTAATCAACTTTCAAAGTATGCTCCTCATTTGGTGGCCAATCCTAGATCTAGGATGAATAAGTTCGTGATGAGGGTCTCTGAATTGGTAAGTGAAGAATGTCGGTCCTCCATGCTAATTAGTGATATGGACTTGTCTCGGTTGATGACCTATGCGGATGAGGAGAAATTGAGGAAGAGAAGGGGTCATGAGGCCAAGAGGGCCTGATTTGAGGGTAAATTTCAAAAGGGTGCTAGATTTTGTCAAGGCCAAGGGCCTTCTCATGCTACTACTAGGGGGTTTGCCAATGACTTCCCTGGGCCTCAACGTGTTGGTGGGGTGGCTCCTATTGATGTGTGCCTTAAATGTGGAAGGAGTCATGGAGGCCCATGTTTGAAAGGTTCTAATGCATGCTATGAATGTGGAGAACTTGGTCACAAGAAGGCGGATTATCCAAGAAATCGTGGAAAGGGCCGGGATGCAATTGTGGTTTCATTGGGTAGACGTGGTCCTCAAGGTGGTGCCTCGAGGCATAATCAGTTTTATGCTCCACATGGGAGGCAAGGGGTTGGTGAGGTTTCCGATGTTGTTATTGGTATGTTGAAAATATTTGACTTTAATGTATATGCTTTGATTGATCTGGGTTTCACTCTTTCCGTTGTTACCCTTTTTGTTGCTAAAATGTTCCATATTGACCCCAAGTAGTTGCATGAGTCATATGAAGTGTCCACTCCTATTGGTGCCTCTATTGTTGCTAGGAAAGTGTATAGAAGTTATCCTATATGCATTTTGTATAAGTTGTTGCCTTGTGATCTTGTTGAATTAGACATAGTTGATTTTGATGTCATTCTTTGGATAGAATGGTTACATGCCTACTATGCTTCTATTGATTGTAGAACCCATAGGGTCAAGTTCCAATTTTCAAATGAACCCATCCTTGAGTGGGAAGTTAAGATGTGGTGGTCAAGGGTAGATTCATCTCATGCATTAAAGCTCGTAAGTTAATCTCTAAGGGGTGCTTGTATCATCTTTTGAGGGTTAAAGATGTAGAGTCCAAAATCCTTTCCATAGAGTTGGTTCCGGTTGTAAATGAGTTTCTTGATGTCTTCCCAAATAACCTTCCTGGTGTCCCTCCCAAAAGGGAAATAGATGTTGTCATAGATCTCCTTCTCGATACTCAACCTATCTCCATTCCCCCTCACCACATGACCCCGGCGGAGTTGAAGTAGTTAAAGGAAAAATTGAAAGATTTGTTGGAGAAGGTATTTATTAGACCTAGCCAATCATATTGGGGTGCACCGGTGTTGTTTGTGAAAAAGAAGGATGGGTTACTTATAATATGCATTGACTACCGGTAACTCAATCAGGTCACCATCAAGAATAGGTATCCTCTTCCAAAGACTGATGGCTTGTTAGACCAATTGCAAGGGGCTAGCTTCTTCTCTAAGATTGATCTTCGGTCCAGTATCATCAAGTGAGGGTGAGGGAGTGTGATATTCCCAAGACAGCCTTTCGGACTAGATGTGAGCAATATGAGTTTATTGTGACATTGTTTGGGTTGACTAATACACCGGCCATCTTCATGGATCTAATGAATAGGTTCTTCAAACCTTACCTTGATTCCTTTGTTGTGGTCTTCATTGATGATATTTTGATCTATTCACATAGTAGGGAGGAGCATATTGAGCATTTGATAATTGTATTGTAAAGATTAAGGGAGGAGAAATTGTATGCCAAATATGACAAGTGTGAATTTTGGTTGATGGAGGTTGCGTTCTTAGGTCATGTGGTGTGGGGGGATTGTATAAAAATGGATCCTAAGAAAACCGATGTGATTAGAAATTGACCTAGACCATTGACCCCATCAGATATTAGGAGTTTTTTGGGCCTAATGGTTTATTATAGAAGGTTTGTAAATGGGTTTTCCTCTATTGCTTCCGCTATGATAAAATTGACTTAAAATAATACTAAGTTCGTGTGGACTAATGAGTGTTAGAGGAGTTTCCAAACATTAAAAGACAAGCTTGTGTCCGCTCCTATATTGCCACTACCGGATGGGCTTGAGCGATTTGTGGTGTATTTTGATCCTTCCTGGGTTGGCTTGGGTTGTGTGTTGATGCAAAATGGTAAGGTTGTAGCTTATGCTTCTAGACAACTCAAGGTACATGAAAGGAACTACCTTACCCATGATAAAATAAAGTTAGCCATTCTTGTGTTTGCATTAAAGATTTAGCGTCACTACTTGTATGGGGTACATGTTGATGTGTTCACCGATCACAAGAGCCTCCAATATGTCTTCACTCAAAAGAATCTCAACTTGAGGTAAAGGAGATGGTTAGAACTTCTTAAAGATTATGATATGAGTGTGCACTATCATCAGGGTAAGGCAAATGTTATGGCGGATGCTTTGAATAGGATGTCCATATGTAGTCTAGCTCATGTTGATAGTAGTGGGAAGGAGATGTCTAGGGAAGTACATCGGTTAGCTAGGTTGGGGGTTAGATTGGAGGAGGTTAGAAGTGGTGATATAATTGTTGTTGATCATTTTAAGTCTTCTTTAGTGGATAAGGTGATATCAAAACAAGATCTTGACTCCTCCTTACTTGAATTGAAGGCCTTGGTGAAAGAGGGTAAAGTAGAGGTTTTCTCCCAAGGGGGAGATAGTCCCCTCAGGTACCAAGGTAGGTTGTGTATGCCTTATGTTGATAGTTTGAGCGAGAAAATCCTTAATGAGGCCCATAATTCTTCTTATTCTATCCACCTCGGTTCTACCAAAATGTATAGAGACTTGAGGGATGTGCATTGGTGGGGAGCCATGAAAAGAGACATTGCCAAATTCGTTTCCGATTGCCATAGTTGTCAACAAGTCAAAGCCAAACATCAAAGGTCGGGTGGCCTAACCCAAGACATAGAGATTCCTACTTGGAAGTGGGAGGTGATTAATATGGATTTTGTGGTTGGGTTGCCCAAAACTGGAAAAGGTTTTGATTCCATTTGATTTGTGATTGATAGGATGACGAAATCGGCTCATTTTCTACTGGTTATGACAACATATGGGGCTGAAGATTATGCAAGGTTATACATCCATGAGTTAGCGAGGTTACATGGGGTTCCTTTGTCCATTATATCAGATCATGGTTCATAATTCACTTCACACTTTTGGAGGACTTTTCAAAGGGGTCTTGGTACAAAACTATACCTTAGTACAGCCTTTCACCCCCAAACGGATGGCTAAGCCGAAAGAACCATTCAAACCCTTGAAGATATGCTTAGGGCATGTGTATTGGAGTTGAAGGGTAGTTGGGATGACCATATCCTCTTGATTGAGTTTGCCTACAACAATAGCTATCACTCTAGCATTGGTATGGCTCCTTTCGAGGCTCTTTATGGGAGATGTTGTAGATCTCTGGTTGGTTGGTTTGAGGTTGGAGAGTTGGATTTATCGGGATCGAATTAGGTTATGGAGGCTCTTGAGAAGGTTAGGATGATTAGGGAAAGGTTGAAAACAGCCCAAAGTCATCAAAAATATTATGCTGATGTGATGAGAAGAGACCTTGAATTCAAAGTGGGTGATTTGGGTCTATTTGAAAGTTTCTCCAATGAAAGGTGTGGTCTGTTTTGGTAAAAAAGGGAAGTTGAGTCCAAGATACGTTGGTCCTTATGAGGTGCTAAAGAGAGTTGGCAAGGTAACTTATGAGTTGAAGTTGCCTAGTGAAATGAATTTGGTTCATCCGATATTCCATGTCTCTAAGTTGAGAAAATGTGTTGGCGATCCTAATGCTATTGTGCCTCTTGATGTTGTGGATATTGTTGAGGATAACTTGACTTATGAGGAGACTCCGGTTCAGATTTTGGATAGTCAAGTGAAGAGATTGAGGAACAAGGAGGTAGCATCCATTAAGGTCCTTTGGAGGAACCAACAAATTGAAAGTGCTACTTGGGAGGCCGAAGCGGATATGCAAAAGTGGTATCCTTA
>JAABOM020008271.1:0-59013 GCA_011800125.2 Solanum clarkiae | reverse complement strand
GAAAAATCGAATTAATTTAGTTTGATTTGATTTTTTGATATTTATGCTCGCCCTAATAAAAGAAGTTAATTTTTTTTGCACCCCCAGACATAGAACTGAAAAATCGAATTAGCTTGGTTTGGTTTAATTTTTTGATTTTCCTGTGTTTATACCCTTCCCAATAAAAAATAAAAAAAAGTTAATTTCTTCCCCCCCCACCCCACCATGACACACGACCGAAAAATTGAATTAATTTGATTTGGTTCGATTTTTTGATTTTCTGGTATTTATACCCACCTCAATCAAAAAAGTTAATTTTTTTGCCTCCCCACCCCACCCCGATCCGAGCCAAAAAACCAAAGTAGTTTGATTTAGTTAAATTTTTTGATTTTCTGGTATTTATACCCACCTCAATAATTTTTTTTTTAAAAAAGTTAATTTTTCCCCACCCACCATTCTACCCCGACACCGAACCGAAAAATTGAATTAGTTTGGTTTGGTTCAATTTTTCGGTATTTATGCCCACGTCAATAAAAATATAAAAAATCATTAATTTATTTTTGCCCGCCCTCCCCTCCCCCCCTCCCCAGTCCAAATTTTTTAAGAAACATTAAAAAGATCATCCACACAAATTTTTTTTAGAGAAATTAAGAATTTTTTATTATGAGTTGGGGGATCTATGAGTCTATATAGGTACCCATATTTTATCCATTTTGACCATATTTGTATGAACTCTTAAAATAGATCAACCCATGTTTACCCATTTAAAAAATATGAGTGATCCATTAAAATAAATATGGATAAAATAGGTTCCTTTTACCTCATATGGATTGAAATTGTCACTCCTAGTCTCTTCCTCCCTCTCTTCCTCGGCGCTTGCCCCTTATTGCAAGCTCCATGATAATTTTCAGGTGTATCCAAAAACTAATAAAGAATATGATGATTATTGACGATATAATAGTTGGAGTCGAACCTAAAGGGAATGTGTTGTGTAGATTTCAATTGAGAAGTATTCACATCTTCTAGAGTTGTGAATCTTGAAAAATAAAGGAAGCATACATGAACATGTAATTCTAACTAATAAATTTAAGAATTGAAATGAGATCGACTAAATTAGGTCACACTCAAACTGAGGGAAAGGCTCTTCTAGGACAATAATGCATAGTTAAACTGATAGACCTTGATTATGTGTTAATAATGGTCAAAACTGATTAAAATTGCATGGGTAGGCAGGGTGAGACTACTATTGGCATGAAACTCTTAAAAATACACTAACATTTAAACTTCACTTTCTCAAGCACAATTTTAGGATCACAACATGAAACGCCCAATACGTTAGCATTATTACTATCTCTGCAAAGAAATTATACCAATATTGGTTAGTAGCTATTCATCAAAATTTACCTACTCCTTACTAATTTTAAACCTTAATTCTTAATAAAACATGATGAATTTGAGAAACTTATAATAATTTAATCATAAATAAAACAAATATCAAACACCCATGAAGAGAATCTAACAATTTAACTATTACATTCCCCTAGAAACTTGGGGTTTGGCCAAGCATTAAAATAAAAATTAAAATTATACTGAGTTCATGTTCATCCATGATGATAGAATGTAATTTCCTTAAAATTGATGTTAGATCACTCAATCCAAATACAACAATCCTTAAAATTGCTCTGAGATTGGAATATGTGTTTTCTCTCACAAAATTATATTCAGAATTCTCTAAAACTTTTTAAAATTAGACAATTTATACTCAAGCAAAAATCCTAACTCGACGATGTTAATCGAGCTCACTGACTTGGTCGGCGAGTATTCCTTTGCTTCATTTCTCATCTTTTTCACCTTGACCTTGACCAAAAGTTGCTGGAGTACTCAACGAGCTGGATTGTGCTCGTCGATTAAGTGAGTGAGTCGCATAATACTTCTTGACCTTGCCTTTGCTGTTTCACCTTGGCTTCCATTCATAGGTTCTTTGGAGTGCTAAGAAGTCTCATTTTGAAGGTTCATCTTACCTTTGTGCTAGCTTTTGAAAAGTCCCAAAAGTGCCCAAAAATGTGCTTCGAAAACGTCCATAATTGTAATTTTTATATATCTCAAAATGCATCCGTGATATCGAACATCCAACTATGTATTTTTTATCAGGGGAAAAATTGAGTGAGAAATGGGTATAACTTTGATTTTAGAGGACCCATAGCAAGAAATGAATTTCGCCAACTTTGCAATTTCCGGTGAGGCTCTGCGACACCTCCGCTACGCGGACCCATTGCAAAGATGTACGTTTCTTTCCGAGTTTTCTCATTTCGGCCCAAATGCCATAGCGTCTTGTTCCCATGCCTTCCTATGCATACATGTACTTATACTTAGACATTTTCAACTATATATCACCGAATACACTCTCAAAATCCTCTCTAACACTTAGCCAGATATTTCACCCAAATTCAAGTGGCCCAAACTTAATTTTGGATCTCAATAACTCTACTCAAGTTTCAAGTCTCCTTCAAGACTACCTCAAGGAAATCCCTAAATTTGAGGTATGTGGGTTTCAACCATTGGGTCCTTTCATCCATGGTGCCCAATCTTCCTATTTTAGGAAAATTGCATGTTTTCAAGTTATATTATCTATGGGTGTCTTTTATTATGGATTATAAGTATGAAATATGATGGGGTTTTATGAAATGTTGATGAAAAATGCATGTATACCTTTCTCAAACTTATACTATGAGTTGGTTTTGTCTACTGAGACTATGTATGTTTAGAGATATGAAACTATGATCTATTATGAGATTTGATGATGGATTTCAAGGTATTTCACATGAGGGTTTTGCAATATGTTGGTGGGTTGATTTGCATTGAGTTTTCTCATATGATTTCACTCTTGAATTGTATGATTTTGAACTAGCATTACACACCCGCGAAGTGTTTGAAAAAAATGCCTTGACATGAATTCTTGAGTTATTGATGATCTATTGCATGAGGTACAAGTCAAGTGACTTTATGATGATTAAGGGAATGTATATATGTATTTAATTCATGTAAAACACCCATGGCATTTCAATTGAGTTGTTGGGCTCCCATGTTTGTTGTGTTCTTGGGAAAAATGAGGAGTTCTTTCTTGATACTTGAATGTGATATTTAGATGAGCTATTTTCATGACTTCTACTGAAAAGATTATATCGTAAGGTATGGACATTCTATAAGATCTATCGAAAAGGCCATGCCATAAGGTAGAATGACTCACGATTCCTACCAAAATGATTATATCATAAGGCAAGGACATCTTATAAGACCTACAAAAAAGCCCATGCCTTAAGGTATAATTCATGACACCTACAGAAAAGATTATATCGTAAGGTGGAATAACTCACAGCTCCTACCTAAAAGATTATATCGTAAAGTAGGGGACGTCTTACACTACCTACCAAAAAGACTATGTCATAAGGTAGAGGTATTGGTAACACTCTTCAAAAATGTTATACAGTAAGGCGAGTGGGTGGCTATGTGGCCCATCACAAGCATGTTTGTGTAAGGTTTGAGATTACATATATTCCATATTGATTTTACGTTCCTAGAATATGATTAAGAATGTTTTATTTCAAGCATTGATCATGCATGCCATATTGAGATTACACCTCTCTAATGTCTATTACTACGCATTTTGACAATATTGGCTTATCTCTTGTTGCATTTCATCTTACATACTAGTAAATTCAAACATACTAATGCATACTTTATGCCTACATGATATTACCATGTAAGGACCGGAGCACATTTTGACCATCCTCCTCGTGGCTAGTTCGGTGCTTTAGAGATGAGCTTTGGTGAGTCCTCAAGTCCGAGGACAATATCTATCTTGCTTTTGTCATTTGCTATTTCCTTATGTTAAAAACTTGGTACTATGAGGGTGAGCCCGGAAAGTGTCTTGGCCCCTGCTCCAATCCATATTGGAGGTGTTCTGGGACACATTTGATGTACTTATGCTTAAACTTTGACTCTTCTATATTTTATGCTATGAAAGACTTTCCTTAGCCCATTTTCCTTTATTTATATCTCTTGATGTTGTTTATTTTGCTTTCCCGACTAAGGATGTGTATATGTTATGCTAAGAGGCTTGTTTGAGGTCCATTCAGGTTCCCATTCACCGTGTTATGTCTAGGCCCTAGGCTTGGGGCGTGACAAACTTGGATCAAAGCACTAGGTTGTTAATGGTCCTCGGAATCCAACAAACCGTGTCAATTAGAGTTCTATTCATGGTTCTGAAGCGCGCCACAACTACGAATGGGAGGCTGTGAGGCGTTTTAGGGAATGGTTCACTTTTTCATGGTCTATATCGTGCCTTAGTAGTAAGTTAAGGCATTTTACCTCTAAAGAATTCTCTTTGCTCTTCAAGATCATGCCGCTTCAAAGAGTGAGACGAAGGAGGGCCCGTGCAAGCTCCTCAAGATGGAGGGGCTACCAAAGTTGAGTTCTAGAATGCTATTATTATGTTGGCAAATGCAATGGCCAACCAAATTCACCAAGGGGTCCAAGCCCCTCATGTTCCTACTCCGACTTTGATATGCTGTCAAAATACAACACATTTGATGCCTAAAACAAGGGATTTTGTGAGTTCTTAATGTGACTTTTTATGGTTTTTACGTGTTTTGGTGTTGTTCTTGTAGAAAAGTTAGGTTGGCATGATTTTGGAGGAAAATTGTAGATTTTGCTGAATCATATGACATACGAGTTCACCTACAAGTCATAGCCCAAGCGACAAGTCATAGGGTGTTATCGTAGCAAGAAATTGAGACAAAAAAAATTAGAAATCTACTAAGTGGAGGACAATCCTATAAGGCCATCCTACGAATCGTATGTCTCACTACGACTCGTATAGGTGTACTCATAGAAGGAAACAAAGAGCCCAAACTTTAGATCAAAAACTGAAGGCCTAAACTATAAGAAGAGCTTATGAATCATAGCCAAAGCAACTACTCATACCAGTGGGTCGGACCAGTTGAGTCCAAGATGCCAAGAACCCGATACGAGACCCCTATTACGACTCATAGGTCACCCTACAAGTCGTAGATGTGAGGCGCAAGCACCAGCTGCCAGTTCTCCTTTCTGTGTAATTTTTAAGGTTAAAATTGTAACAACTATAAATACTTTAAGTTAGGTTTTATTTGGAGGATCCTTGTTTTTAGATATTCAATGTGCCTTTGAATATTCTCTCAAGAATATTTTAGGGTTTTACCAAAGTTTTTCATTTTTATCTTGGAAAATCCAAATCTTCCTTTGTACTCATTGTCAATCTATCAAACTTGTGGTTTGCAACTTATGCTGCCTTCACACTTCATTGCTTTGGATAAAATTCTCAACTATGTCTTGAATTTGCATTTTTATTGGTTTTGTCTTAGCCATGAGTAGCTAATCACCCACAACTTGGGGTTGTGGAAACAATGGGTAGTTAACTTGAGATGACCTAGGTTTGTGCATTTTTATGCTTTGGGTTTTGCATGTATTGTCTATTTCCCTTCATTATGATTGTTGTTTGGTGGTGTCAAACACCAAATCTCGCCTACTATCATGATCTTGATCGAGGTAGTGACGGATAGGAAACGGGAAGCAGATAACAGAATTTAATTGATGTTTTCTCATCTAATCAACCAAACCTGACCAAGGGGAGGTTGACTGGGACAATAGGTAATGATTATTTGGTACACCATGGTTGCCGACTAAGCGCCATGGTGAAATTTGACCTTTACCTTCACAAGAGGGCTGGAAGAACCTAAGTTACTATCCTTCATGTGAATCTTTAATTGTAGTTATGTTATCTAGGTTGATCGAGTCAATGAACCATGGAGAACATAATTCCCAAGTTATCCCTAAAATTGAGTGTTTTCTCGCATAGTAGTATTATATCTATTTAGTTTTATTCTTGAATCATAAAAATCCCCGTCCTTTTTAGAGATTTTAGTTATAGATACTTGAAATGATTAGTTGTGAAGAGTGTCATGGGAACACAAAATCATCTCCATAATGTGGTTTTTGTTTGCAAGAGTGTCATGGGAACACAAAATCTTTCTCTTGATGTCATTTGTTTACGAGTTTTTCCATTGTCATTGACTGGGAATGCAACTGTGAGATTGTCTAAGCTTCCTCCTGCTACAATAACAAGTTGGGCAGAACATCAGAGAGTGTTTCTTGAAAGATATTTCCCATGATAAAAGAAGTTAAAGCTCAAAGATCAAATAAACAATTTTGAGCAATTGTCGGGTGACTCTATTAGCACAACATGGGAGAGATTTACCAAATTCTTGAGGATGGTCCCTGATTACAAGATTGTTGATGATGCCTTGGTTGAGATTTTTTATCGGGCACTTGATGAGAATAGTCAAGCTTGCATCGACACAATCGTGGGAGGCATGTTTGCTGATTAACCTTTTGTATTGATAGCCGCAAGGATAGAGCAAGTGGTTAAACCCAATAGAGCATGGGGCCAATGAGAGCGAGGTGCAATGAAGTCTTATTGTATGTTCAACTCCAACAGTGAGCAAGCAAAGCTCAATGAAGAGATCATGGAGCAACTTGCTTAACTTCACATAAGTATGTACTTTGTCTTGAAGCAAAACCAAGCAAGTGTCAAAGTGGTCACTCACCACCTCCTAAGGCTCTTGTCTATGAAGATCCATTCTTTGATGAAGATGCTTGTTTCATGAGTAATTAAGCGACTGGTTTCCGGAATAACCCCCAAGGGTCCAACTCGTATTATTGAAGGCAAGGTTCCGGGTATCAAGGTCGGAACTACAACCGTGATGGTGCTTATAGAGAAAATGGAGGCAGTTAGTATGAAAGAGAGAGGGTGTCGGATGCCAAATGGGGTAGAAGAGATAGTTATAGGAATGGTCCTTATATGCCGCCCCACAACCGTGATGTCATGCCAAGCACTTCTAGGCTTGAATAGATGTTTGACAAGTTGTTGAAGAGAGCTGACCACTAAGATGAGACCTTAAAGGGAATGAAAGTGTGTATTTCAAGTATTAATCAAAAAATTAAGTTTGACTCGATGGCGATTAAGCAACTAGACAATAATTTGGGCAATTTCTTCACAATTAAAGCAACGCCAAAAGGGCACCTTACCAAGCAATATAGTTCAAAATCCTAATAATGAAGGGCACTACATGGCAGTCGTGACTTGGAGTGGAAAAAGCACTGTTGATCCTCCTACGCCAATGGCAGGAGATGGAAGCAGAAGAAAGAGAATAAACGAGAAGACTGAGGAATACATCACAAATGAGCAATCAAAGAAATATAAAACCTTTACAAGAACCCCACCACCTTTTCCCCAAAGGCATGGGAAGATAAAAGAGGAAAGTAACAACAGTTCTTGGGATGCTTCAGAAGTTGTCAGTGGACACCCCCTTAGTTAAGGCTCTTGAGAGGATGCCGGGATATACGAAATAGATGAAAGATCTGGTCAAGAAGAAGCACAAAGTTAGCCAAGACCTTTTCAAAAAATTTTCAACATTGCAGTGACATCACCACAAAGTCTTTGGTACAGAAGCATGAAGATCTAGGTGCATTCACCATACAATGCACAGTGGGGGAACTTGCATTTGCTAGAGCACTATGTGACTTGGAGCTAGCATTAATTTGATGCGTCTTTCAATATTCAGAAAGCTCGGTTTGGGCAACCTTATTCCTACAAAGAAGCAATTGTTGATGAATGATAGAATAGTCAAGAAGCCTGTGGGATACTTTATGATGTGTTGGTCAAGGTAGACAAGTTTTTATTTTCCACAAATTTTGTTATACTTGACTGTCAGGTTCATTTGCAGTTCTTATCATCTTGGGGAGACCATTCTTAGCCAGAAGTAGAGCATTGGTTGATATGGAAAAGAGTCTACTTACCTTCAGGTTTGGTGAAGAGGTAGTTGTGTTCCAAGTAGGCCAACCAAATAGAAGGAGTTGTAGTTTTAGGTTGTCTCAATGATTGAAACGAGTGAGGATGATGAAGTAGAGATCCTGATTAAGTTGAGGCTGTGAGTTGAACCTTTGGTAGCTGTGTTGATGAATTTCGATGGTGACAGTATTCCTGATTATGAGGAAACAATGAATTCTCTTCGGATGTCATTTTGTCCTAGGCAATAGGCTAGGTTAGAGTTAGAATTTTGCAACAGGGAAACACCATCGACGAAGCCTTCTATAGAAATCCTACTAGAGTTAGAATTAAAGGCACTACCAACGCATCTGAAATATGCAAACATAGGAGGGAATAATACGTTGCCTTTCATAATTGCAGCTGACTTAAACAAAACCCAAACAGAGGCCCTCATCTCCATTCTCAAGCAATTCAAAAGGGCCTTTGGGTGGACAATTGTAGACATCATTGGCATACCACCTAGAATATGTACTCGTAAGATTCAACTATCAAGGATTACAAACCTAGCATCGAGCAACAAAGACGATTGAACCCTCACTGTAAGAGGTTATGCGGAAAGAAATCATCAAGTGGTTAGACGCAGGATTAATCTACCCAACCGCCGATAGTGAATGAGTAAGTCCAGTGCAGTGTGTTCTGAAAAAGAGAGGTATCACAGTGGTGCCTAATGCAAAGAATGAGTTTATTCCTATGAGAACAGTCATTGCATGGAGAGTATGTATAGATTACAAGAAACTCAATGCTTCTACAAAGAAAGATCATCTCCCTATGCCCTTCATGGATCAAATGCTTGACTGACTGGCGGAAAAGAGAAGGTAATGTTTCCTTGACGGATATTTCGGGTATAATCAAATTGTTATTGTGCCCGAGGATTAAGAGAAGACAACTTTCACATGCCCATATGGTACCTTTACATTTAAGAGAATGCCTTTCGGATTATGTAACACTCCAACCATGTTTCAAAGATGCATGGTGTCTATTTTCTTGGACATAGTTGAAAGCACTATTGAGGTGTTCATGGATGATTTTAATATTGTTAGTCAATCTTTTAAAGAATGCTTATTACATTTGCATGATGTGTTGCAGAGGTGTGTACAGGGCCTTATGGTCAAATAACACATAGTTCTTGGTCACAAAATTTCAAGCAAGTGAATCCAGGTGGATAAAACAAAAATTGAGGTTATCAGGAAACTACCAACACCAATTTTGGTGAAAGGTATCAAGAGCTTTCTAGGCCACGTAGGATTCTACCATCACTTCATAAAGGTCTTCTCCAAGATCTTGCAACCATTGTGCAAGTTGTTAGAGAAATATTCCAAGTTTGTATTTGATGATGCATGCACGCACATCTTCGAAGAATTGAAAACAAGGTTGACTTCGGAACCCATTATTGAGTCTCCAGATTGATCACAACCATTTGAACTAATGTGTGATGCAAATAGGGTTGCGCTAGGTGTGGTGTTGGGATAGTTAAGGGAGAGAATTCTGTATCTGATCTATTATATTAACAAAGCATTAAATGTGGCCCAAAAAAAAATTATACAGTCACCAAACAAGAATTGCTTGCCTTAGTCTTTGCCTTTGAACAATTAGATTCCTACTTGTATGGAGCTAGGGTGATCGTGGACAAAAACCATGCAGTGCTCAAATATCTGATAGCTAAAAAGGATGTAAAACCAAAACTGATTCGATGGGTACTCCTATTAGAAGAATTCAATTTTGATGTTATCGATAGAAAGAGGTAAGAGAATCAGGTAGTCGATCACCTTTCTAGATTGGAAGATCAAGCTATGATAAAGTTCGATGATGGACTTGAAATCAATGATTCATTCTTCGATGAGAGAGTTTTGGTGGCCTCAAATGATCTTATACCTTGGTTTGCTAACTATGCCAACTACTTGGTGAGTAATATAGTGCCTCCTGATCTGAACACCCATCAGCGTCACAAGTTTATGCACGACTTAATGAAGTTCTTCTGTGATGAGCCATATTTATTTTGTATTTTTGCGGATGGTATCATTCGTAGGTATGGTTTAGAAGTGGAAATGATGAGTATTCTTAGAGCATACCACTCTTCATTGGTGGGTGGTCATCATAATGGAGCTTGAACTGCTTACAAGTGTTACAGTGTAGCTACTATTGGCCATTTGTACATCAAGATTCCCATGATTATGTCATGTTTTGTGACAGATAACAAAGAGAGGGTGGGGTCTCGCGAAGGCACAAACTTCCTCTAAATCCTATTTCAGAGACGCCCATGAGTATCTGGCGATGTTTGCTCTGATAATGTGAAGGTAAGCTAAGGCTGCAGGCAGGACATGTGAGTCTCTACTTGATTGTGTGTGTAAAATGCCATATTTGTTGTGAGCTTATTATGCCGCCTTCATGCATCTTGTATGGGCTCAGAACTTGCCTTGTTAATTTAAGATGGTTTGGTGATTTGGTTGATTTGGAAGGGATCTTAGGCCTTTGTTCTTTTAGTGAGCCCATTTTTGCCTAAACACCTACCAAATGAGGTAGTGAATCCCTTGTTTCAAAATTTTGAGCTTCTCATGTACTCATTCTTTCTTGACACTATTCTAACTTAACCTTGTTTGATGAAATATTTTGATACTGGCCCTAGTCTATCCTTGAACATGTGAACCTTGGTTCAGGGTAAAAGCCTAAGTTGAGGGTGGCTACATTGGATGGCCCTGGTTTGAGGCATAGATATTGTGTACTTCACCTCAGGCTAAAAGCCTAAGTGAGGGTGGCCTTTGTTGTTATGAAGTAGCAAAAATAAGGTGGTTGGCTAGGAAAGGAGGAAAGAAATGAATAATCATGAGCCGGGTGAAGAAAAAGAAGAGAAAAGTATCTTGAGTTGAAAAGATTAGCAAAAAAGGAGTTCAAGATTGACGCACAATTGAAAAAGAGAAAGAAAGCATTCGGGGAAGGATTGAAATAAGAGAATAAGGGTGGATTTAGTGAAAATGGTTGGGTTATGAAGGCAAAAGTGTTGGTAAATAAGGTTCAAGGATAGCTTTTAGTCACTACTTTCCTAAAATGCCATACCAAAGGCCCCTGAACCTATGTTACAATCCTTTAAGTACTAAAGTGATCCAAATGCACTTTGTCACCAAGTTGGAAGATGAGTATAGAGGCATGCCTATGGTGTTAGTCATTTTGCATGAATTTCATTTATGAGAGTGAGAATGATTCCTCAGTCCTTGAATTTTAAATGTTTTTTGAGTCAATAAGAGGGAGTTCTTTTCTGTGAGGGCATTTGCACTACTTGATTAACATATGGATATACCAGTGATTGTGGATGGTTGATGCTCCTTAGCTTATCATAGTTGGGTTGCCAGATTCACCATCATATTTTTGTTATGCTTAGTAGCTTTGCAATCTGGTTTTGAAAATGATAGTGGGGTACCTGGATTAGAGTGAATGATGTATATGTCATTGAGTTGCTATGTATTTCTCATTGTTTGCGTAGATTGAGTCATCTATTAAGGACAAGAAACAATTCTAAGTTGAGGGTATTGATGTGTTGTCAAAATATTGCACATTTGATGCCTAAAATTAGGGATTTTTGTGAGTTCTTAATTCAACTTTTTATGGATTTTATGTGTTTTGGTGTTGTTCTTGCAGAAAAGTTAGGTTGCCATGATGTCGGAGGAAAATTACAGATTTTGCTGAAGTATAAGACATATGAGTTCACCTAAGAGTTGTAGCTGAAGTTACGAGTCGTAGGGTGTTATCATAGCAAGAAATAGAGTCCAAAAAATTAGAAATCTACTAAGTAAAGGTCAACCCTTTGAGTTTTAAGTCTCACTACGACTCGTATAGGTGTACTCGTAGCAGGAAACAGAGAGCCCAAACTTTAGATAAAAACCGAAGGCCTAGACTACGAGAGAAGCATATGAGTCGTGACCCAAATAATGAGTCATACCAGTGGGTCATACCAGTTGAGTCCAAGATACTATGAACCTAATAGCAGACCTCGATTATAACTCGTAGGTTACCCTACGAGTCGTACCTGTGAGGCGTACCAGCTGCTAACTATCTTTTATGTGTAATTTTTAGGGTTAAACTTGTAACTACTATAAATACTTTAAGTTAGATTTTATTTGGAGGATCCCAGTTTTTAGACATTCAATGTGCCTTTGAATATTCTCTCAAGAATATTTTAGGGTTTTAGCAAAGTCTTTCATTTTTCTGTTGGAAAACCCCATTTTGGGGATTGCAAATCTTGCTTTGTATTCAGTGTCAATCTATCAAGCTTGTGGTTTACAACTTGTGGTGCCTTTACTCTTCATTGCTTTGGGTAAAATTCTCAGCTATGCCTTGTATTTGCATTTGTTGGTTTTGGTTAGCCATGAGTAGCTAAGCACCTACAACTTGGGGTTGTGGGAACCGTGAGTAGTTAACTTGAGATGACCTAGATTTGTGCATTTCTATGATTGGAGTTTTGCATGTATTGTCTATTTCCCTTCATTATTATTATTGTTTGGTGGTAGCCAACACCAAACCCCGCCTACTATCATGATCTCGACCAAGGTAGTGATGAATAGGAAAAGAAAAGTAGATGACAGAATTCGATTGATGTGTTCTGGTCTAATCAACCAAACTTGACCAAGGGATGGTTGACTTAGACAATCGGTAACGGTTAGTTGGCAGGCCATGGTTGTTGACCAAGTGCCATGGTGAGCTTCAACCTTCACCTTCACAAGACGACTGGAAGAACCTAAGCTACCATCCTGCATGCCAATCTCTAATTGTAGTTATGTTATCTAGATTAATCGAGTCAACAAACCATGGGGAACACAATTCCCAAGTTGTTCCTAAAATTGAGTGTTTTCCCACATAGCAGTATAGTGTCTATTTATTTTTGTTCTTGAATCACAAAAATTCACCCCCTTTAGAGATTTTCGTTATAGATACTTTAAATCATTGGTAGTGAAGTCTTGCAGTCAAAACCTGTATTCTCTATGGATTCGACCCTAACCTTCTATTTGGTTAATTGCTGACAACGAATGTTTTCTTATTGGAGCGTGAACATCATCAAGCTTCTAGGGTGAGCGATTTTACTAGAATGAACCCACCAGAGTTCCATGGATCCAAGGTGGATGAGGATCCCCAAGAATTCATTGATGAGGTGTATAAGATATTGTCCATTATAGGGGTCAATTCAGAGGAGAGAGCGGAACTAGCGGTGTACCAACTAAAGGATGTGGATGAAATTTTGTTTGTGCAATGGAAGTTGGAAAGGGGAAATCATGATGGTATCCCTTAGGAAGAGTTCAAAGCCTCCTTCCTCAACCGACTCTTACCTATTGAGTTGAGGGAGGCTAAGATGATAGAGTTCATGAATCTTAAGCATGATTCCATGAGTGTGAGGGAGTACACCCTCAAGTTCAACAAACTCTCCAAGTATGCTCCTCAATTAGTCGCCGAACATAGATTAAGGATGAACAAGTTTGTATCGGGGGTGTCCGAGTTGGTAAATGAAAGTGCCATACCGCGATGCTTGTAAGTGATATGAATTTGTCTCGGCTCATGACCTTTGCTGAATAACTTGAGGGGGAAAAGCTTAGGAAGAAAAGAAATGGTGTGTCCAAGAGGGCTCGTCTCGAGGTTGACCAGTTACAATAATGTATCGAGTTTCAAGGCCAAGGATACTCTAGTGCCCCAAATAAAAGGGTTGCTAAGGATGGGGCGCTTAACCCAAGGCTTCAAGGGGGTGATGATGGGGTGAATCATCTTAGATGCCCAAAATGTGGGAGGAATCATAGTGGTATATGTTGGAGGAACACAGGTGCATGCTTTGGGTGTGGTGAGATGGACCACAAAATTTTGGATTATCCATATGCTCACAACAAAGGTAAAGATGGCCGACCATAAGGGCAACGTGGTCATGTTGATCAAAGGGCTCAAGAAGTCCAGCAAGGGGTGCTCCACGACATAGTTGGTGCTATGTTCTTCAATGGAGGCAAGGAGGAGATAAGGTGCCTGATGTTGTTACCGGTATATTAAAGGTTTTTGATTTTGATGTGCACTTTTTGATAGGTCCAGGGGCCACTATTTCTATCATTATTCCTTTTGTTGATAGTAGGTTTCATGTGTGTCCCAAATTGCTATGTGAACCTCTTAGGTGTCTACCCTATCGGTGAGTCTATTGTTGCTAGAAAAGTCTATATGGGTTGTCCCATGTCCTTCTTGCATAAAGTCTTGTTTTGTAACTTTATTGAACTTGGCGTGGTGGATTTGAGATTGTCCTTCGGGTGGACTGGTTCAATGCATATCATGCTTCCAATGAGTGTAGAGCCCGTAAGCTTGTAACGTGAATGTTAAGGATAGTTGAACTATTTGAACAACTACAAGAGGCTAGTCATTTCTTTTCTAAGATTGATCTTTTGTACGGTTTTTTCCCCCTAAGTGAGAGTGAGGAAGGGTGACATCCCGAAGACGACCCTTTCGAACTAGGTGTGGGCATTTAAAATTATTGGTAGTGTCTTTTGGCTTGACTAATGCACCAACTATGTTTATGGATCTCGTGATTTAGGTCTTTAAACACAACCTTGTTATGTGTGTGGTAGTTTGTGGATGGTATATTGACTTATTTTCGGAATGAAGAAGAGCTTGTGAGTCATTTGAGAGTGATGTTACGAATTTGGAGGGATGAGAGGCTAGTGTAAATTGTGGGTAAAAAGGAGGTGGTTAGAGAAGTGTACCTGTTGGCTAGGTTGGAAATGAGGTTGGATGAAGTTAAGAATGGTAGTGTAGTGGTTTTAATGGTTCCGAATCTTATTTCATTGAAGGGGTCAAGTTAGAGCAAGAGCATGACCCCGCCTTTCTAAAATTGAATACTTTTGTGGAAGATGGTGAAGTGGAGGTTTTCTCCCAAGGGGGTACTAAGGTAAGGTAGACTATGTGTGCTTGTCTTAATGGTTGGGTTCCTTGAAAGTCCACCTATGAAGGATGTGATTCGGTTTAACAAGAAGGGGAAATTGAGACAAAGGTATGTGGGTCTTATAGAGTGTTAGGGAGAATTGGTAAAGTGGCATATGAATTGGAATTGCCCATGGGACTGGATAGGGTTCATCTGGTCTTCCATGTATCTATGTTGAGAAGATGTGTTGGTGGCCCAAGTGCTATAGAACTCTTTGTGGTTGTGGATGTTATGGAGGATGAGTTCACTTATGAGAAGGTCCTAGTGGAGATATTGGATGGATGTGTGGAAAGGTTGATTGATAAGGATGTAGTGTTCATCAAGGTCCTTTGGAAGAATCATTGAGTCGAAAGTGTCACTTGAGTAGTCGGAGCGGGCATGAAGAAACAATATCCATGCCACTTTCATCCTATTCAAGCTTGAGATAGCAAACTAAGTCCTTTCTATGATTTCAAGTCCTATGTTTCAGCCCTCATATCATATGGCATGCATCCATGTTTATGTTGACAAGTCTATGGTAATTTTGACATTAACGTTGAGATTCTGAAATGATGTTTAAATACATTGGTTGCATTCATGTCAGGCTGAAATCTTCATGATTATTTCTCTTATGCACTCTTTATTGCCATTCGGGGACGAATGTTCCCAAGGGGGAGATATTGAAATGCCCCAAAAGTGCTCGAAAATATGCGTCGGAAATGCCCATAATCATAATTTCCATATATCTCAACATTCATGTGCGATATCGAAAATTCATCTTCATATTCTTGATTAGGGGACAAAATTGAGTGAGAAATGGGTATAACCCCGATTTTAGAGGACCAGTAGTGAAAAGTGAATTCTGTGAACTTTGCAATTTCCAGTGAGTGTCCGCAACACCTCAACAATGCGGACCCATCGCGGAGATGTACATTTCTTTCCTAGTTTTCTCATTTCGGCCCAAAGGCATTAGGGTCTTGGGCCCATGCCCTCCTATACATAAAGACACTTATACATAGTCATTTTCAACTATATATCACTGAATACACTCTCACAAGCCTGTCTAACACTTAGCCAAATATTTCATCCAAATTCAATTTACCCAAGCTTCATTCTTGATCTCAAGAACTCTACTCAAGCTTCAAGTCTCCTTTAATTATATCTCAAGGAAATCCCCAAACTTGAGGTATGTGGATTTCGACCATTGAATTATTTCACCCATGGTGCCCAATCTTCCTATTTTATGATAATTGCATATTTACAAGTTATATTTGAAATGACCCCAAAAAGTGCCCGGAAGTGTTCTCGAAAGTGCCCATAACTATAATTTTTATATATCTCAAAATCCATGTGCAATATCAAAAATTTGACTTCATATTCTTGATCGAGGGGCAACATTGAGTGGAACATGGGTCTAACCTCGATTTTATAGCAACCATAGAAAAATTTTATTTTCCCAAGTTTACGCAAAACTATGGGGGTGACCAATGGTACAGTGACATGGTCCCATCGAGGAACTATGTATTTTGTTGCCAGTTTGCTTTGAAATGATTGCCAAAAGTTCTTGAAAATGTGCCTCGAAAGTGTATGAAATTGTAATTTCCATGTATCTTAAAATTCGTACATGATATTAAAAATCCAACTTCATATTCTTGATCAGGGGGCAACATTGAGTGGGAAATGGGTCTAACTTCGATTTTAGGGCAACCGTATCGAAATCTGAAAATACACAATTTGCAATTTCCAATAACAATCCGCACCCCTGGCGGAGGTGGCCACGGTGGGGATCAGTGTTATTTTTGTCCTGTTATTTCTTATCCGATCCAAGGCCTTTGGTCTTGGGCCTAAGCTGTCCTATGCCTGAAAATTCCTATACTTAGTCATATTTCACCTTCATATCATACAAGACATTCCCAAATACTCACTGAAACACTTAAACAAATATTCACCCCAAATTTCAAGTCCTAAAACTCATTCGGATCTTAAGGATTTCATTCAAGTTTCAAGTATCTATTTTCAATCTTCATCAAGTGATTCTCCAAAGTTTAGGTATGTGGGTTTTAACCATTGGGTTTTTCCACCCATGGTGTCCAACCCACTTTTTTTTTTACCTAAATTCCATGATACTAATTTGATTTTCTTATTGGTATTATTTATCATGAATTCGACTACAAACTACATTGGGATTTCATGAAATTGTGACTGTGTGAGCATGATTTGAGCTATGACTCTAAGGTCGATTATGTGATATGATGAGGGGTTTCAATGTATCGTACTTGAGGGTATTACCTATTATTGGTAGGTGATTTTACATTGAATTTTCTTGCATGATTTCACTCTTATTTTACATGATCTTACACTAGCATTAGACACCCGCCAAGTGTTTGATAAAATGTTCGGTTTTGGATTCTTGAGCTATGAATGATCCAGTGCATGACCTATGTTATGATTGACTCTATGATGATGAAAAGAAGGTATATATGTGTTGCTTTCATGAAAATGTATCTATTGGGATGAAAGTTGACCAATCGCCTAGCTCAGGGGGTTGTAGGCCTATGCTACCATGTTGAGGGGTATATAACTCAGTCGCCTAGCTTGGGGGGTGGTAGGCCCGTGCTACCATATTGAGGGGTATATACCTCAATCGCCTAGCTCAGGGGGTGGTACGCCCGTGCAACCACATTGGGTGGTATATACCTCAATTGCCTCACCAAGGAGGTAGTAGACCTTGGTTATCTAATGATGGTCACCTTCTTCACATGTAATATGTTCTGTATAAGCATGTTTTACTTCAAGTATCATTCACTCATTTCATATTGTTATTATGCTATCTTTCGCTTATGATTATGCATTTTGCCTATGTTGCCTATCTCTTGTTGCGTTGCATCCTATATACTTAGTATATTCAAACATACTAACATATACGCTATGTGTATATGATGTTACCACGCAGGAATCAGAGAACAACGTGAGCATCCTCTTTCATGTGGCTAGTATAATTCCTTTCAAAGCTAGTTGGCGAGTGCTCCATTCGTAGGAAAATGTTTTGATCTCATGCTATGTATTAAGATTCCTTCTTTCATTTATTGTCTGCTTTTGACTATGAGGGTGAGGCTAGTTGCTTGTCTTCATCCCTGTTAAGTTCTATGTTTAGAGGTGTTGTTGGACAAGTTATGTAATTATGCTATAAGCCAAGATTCTCTTTTTCTTGATGTTTATGTTATGAAAGGATTCCCCTTAGCCCCTTTGTGCTTATTTCTAATCTTTTAATGTTGTTTAATTGCTTCCGCGATGAAGGATGTGTAATGATATGTAACAATCATGTTTGGGATCCCTTTGTGTTCCCCATTCATCATGCCACATCTAGGTCTTAGGCTTGGGTCGTGAAAAACTTGGTATCAGACACTAGGTTGTTCATGGTCCTCGGCATCCAACACACCACGTCTATTAGAGTCTTATTCATGGTTGTGTTATGTACCACAACTATGAGTAAGAGGCTATGAGGTATTTTAGGAAATGTTTCCCTTTTTCTTACTCTATGTTATGCTATAGAAGTTGAGGTAATGTTTCCCCCCCTAATGATTGTTTTTTGCTATTCTAGATCATGCCTAATACAAGAGGATGAAGAGCCTGCACACCCGAGGAACTATCGGCTTTTGGTGAGCTCCGGGATGCTCTCACTTTGCCAGCTCAAGTTGTGGATAATCAAGCCAACCTAGGGGCCCAAGCCCCTCATGCTCCTATTCCGACATCTCGGCTGAGGGACTTCATGATGATGAACCCAGCTGAGTTCAATGGGTCTAAAGTGGATGAGGATCTAAAGAATTCATTGATAAGATTTACAAAATATTGGCTATTATGGGAGTTAGATTGAAAGAGAAGGCGGAGTTGGCAACTTACCAACTCAAAGGGGTAGCACAAATATGGGTTAATCAATGGAAGGAGAAGGGTAACAATAATGTGGTTCTATGAGAGGACTTTATGGCAGCTTTTCTTAATCGGTTCTTCCCTCTTGAGCTTAAAGAGGCAAAAATGGTCAAGTTCATGAATTTGAATCAAAGATCCATGAGTGTGAAGGAGTATTTCCTCAAGTTCAACCAACTCTCAAAATATGCTCCACACTTGGTTGCTGACCTAAGGTCTAGAATGAACAAATTCGTGATGGGTGTATCTGACTTGGTGAGTGAGGAGTGCCGGTCCACTATGTTTATTAGTGACATTGATTTGTCCCGCTTGATGACTTATGCCGAACAGATGGAGGGGGAGAAATTGAGGAATAGAAGGGGGGGAATGACGCCAAGAGGGCTCGTTTTGAAGGAAGGTTCCAAAGTCCTAAAGGTGGCCGGTTCCATCAAAGCCAAGGATCCTTCAATAATACTAATGGAAGGCTTGCTAATGACAACCCAAGGGCTCAAGGTAATAGTGGTATGGTGCCAAATGTTATGTGTCCAACATGCGGTAAGGGTCATGGTGGCCTGTGCATAATGTATACCAATGCTTGTTATGGTTGTGGGGAAATGGGGAATAAAATTATGGATTGCCCTTTTAATCACAACAACGGTAAGGATGTTCGTCCACGGGGCCGAGGTACAAATTCGGTTCCTTTGGGGAGAGGTGGCCAATAAGATGGTTCCCCAAGGCACAATTGGTTCTATGTACCCCAAGGGAGGCAAGGGGTTGAAGAGGTTATCAATGTCGTCACTAGTATGTTAAAAGTCATTGATTTTGATGTGTATCCTTTGGTTGATCCGGGTGCCATTCTTACTTTTGTAACCCCCTTTGTTACCAAAAAGTTTCACGTTGAACCCTAGTTATTGTTTGAGTCTTATGAGGTGTCTACCCCCATTGGTGCATCTATTGTTGCTAGAAAGGTTTATAGAAATTGTTCCATTTGCATTTTGCATAAGATATTGGCTTGTGATCTTTCTGAGTTGGAAATGGTGGATTTTGATGTTATACATGGGATGGATTGATTGCATGCATGTTATGTCTCTATTAATTGTAGAACACATAGGGTCAAATTCCAATTCCCAAATGAACCCATTCTTGAGTGGGAGAGTCATGATATGGTGGTCAAGGGTAGAATCATCTCTTGCATTAAAGCCTGTAAGTTGATCTATAAGGGGTGTCTCCATCATCTTGTGAGGGTTAGGGATATCGACTCCAAAGTCCTTCCTATAGAGTTGGTTCTGGTAGTAAATGAGTTCCTCGATGTCTTTTCAAGTTACCTTCTCGGTGTTCCTCCCTAAAGGGAAATAGACTTTGGCATAGACCTCCTTCTTGATAGTTAAGCCATTTCTATTCCCCGTTACAATATGGCCCTAGCAGAGTTAAAGGAGTTAAAGGAGCAATTGAGGGACTTATTGGAGAAGGGTTTCATTAGGCATAGCCAATCACCTTGGGGTGCAGTGGTATTGTTTGTGAAGAAGAAGGATGGGTCTCTTAGAATATGTGTTGACTACCGATAACTTAATAGGATTACCATCAAGAACAAGTATCCTCTACCAAGGATTGATGATTTGTTTGACCAACTTCAAGGGGCTAGTCACTTCTCTAAGATTGATCTTCATTCTGGGTACCATCAAGTGAAGGAAAGGGAGTGTGACATTACCAATACGACCTTCCGGACAAGGTATGCGCATTGTAAATTTGTTGTTATGTCTTTTGGGTTGACCAATGCACTATCCACCTTCATGGATCTTATGAATAGGCTCTTTAAACCCCACCTCAATTTTTTTGTTGTGGTCTTCATTGATGATATTTGATCTATTCAAATAGTGACGAGGAGCATAAGAGTCATTTGAGGGTATTGCTACAAAGATTGAGGGAAGAGAAGTTGTATGCTAAGTATCAGAAGTGTGAATTTTGGTTGAAAGAGGTTTCCTTCCTAGGACATGTGGTGTCGGGGGATGGTATCAAGGTAGATACTAAGAAGATGGAGGTGATTAGAAATTGGCCTAGACCGTTGACCCCGTCAGATATTAGGAGCTTCTTGGGCTTAGTGGGTTACTACTGGAGATTTGTGAGTGGGTTCTCCTCATTGCTTCTCCTATTACTAGGTTGACCCAAAAGAAGACTAAATTTGAGTGGTCCGATGAGTGTAAAGGGAGTTTCCAAACATTGAAGGATAAGCTCGTCTCCGCTCTTATATTGTCTCAACCAAAAGAGCTAGAAGGGTTTATGGTGTATTGTGATGCTTCAAGGGTTGGTTTTGGTTGTTTCCTAATACAAAATGGTAAGGTGATAGCCTATGCTTCTAGACAAGGCAAAGTATGTGAAAAGAATTATCCTACTCATGATCATAAATTGGCCGCCGTGGTTTTTTCTTTAAAAATTTGGTGTCATTATTTGTATGGGGTGCATGTTGATGTGTTCACCAATCATAAGAGTCTCCAATATGTGTTCACTCAAAAAGATCTTAACTTGAGATAAAGAAGATGGTTAAAACTTCTTAGGGATTATAACTTGAGTGTGCATTATCATCTCGATAAGGCTAATATGATGGTAGATGCTTTGAGTAGGGTATCCATAAGTAGCCGTGCTCAAGTTGATGGTGGGGGCAAAGAGGTGGCTAGGGAGGTCCATCGGTTTGCTAGATTGGTGGTTAGGTTGGAAGAGGTTGATAATGGTGGTATTGTGGTTATTGATGGTTCAAAGTCTTTCTTGGTTGATGAGGTAAAAGCAAAGCAGGATCTTTATCCCTCCTTGTAAGAATTGAAGTCCTTGGCGAGAGAGGGCAAGGTGGATATTTTCTCCTAAGGGGGAGATGGTGTCCATAAGTACCAAGGTAGGTTGTGTGTACCTTGTGTAGATGACTTGAGAAAGAGGATTCTTGATAAGGCTCGTAATTCTTCCTATTCTATTCACCCTGGTTCTACAAAAATGTATAGTTATTTGAGGGATGTGATTTTGTGGGGAGGCATGAAGAAAGACATTGCCAAATTTGTATTCAATTATCATAGTTGTCGACAAGTCAAAGCCGAGCAACAGAGGCCAGGTGGCCTAACCCAAGACATCGAGATTCCTACTTGGAAGTGGGAGGAAATTAACATGGATTTTGGGGTTCGGTTGCCTAAAACTAGAAAGGGTTTTGATTCTATTTGGGTTGTGGTTGATAGGATGACAAAATCAGCTCATTTCCTACCGGTTAAGACCACTTATGGGGCCGAAGACTATGCTACATTGTACATACACGAGTTGGTGAGACTGCATGGGGTGACCTTGTCTATTATATTGGATCGTGGTGCTCAATTTACTTCAAACTTTTAGAGGTCCTTCCAAAGAGGTCTTGGAACCAAGGTAAAGCTTAGTACAACCTTTCACCCTCAAATGAATTGCCAAGCCAAAAAAACTATCCAAACTCTTGAGGATATGCTTAAGGCTTGTATTTTGGAGTTTGCTTATAACAATAGCTATCATTCTAGCATTGGTACGGCTCCTTTTGAGGCCTCTATGGTAGAGTTTTTAGATCACTGGTAGGGTGGTTTGAAGTGGGAGAAATGGCTTTGTAGGGTCCAGACCTGGTTATGGTGTCTGTGACGAAAGTGAGGTTAATTAGAGAAAGGTTGAGAACAACCCAAAGTCGTCAAAAGTCCTATGCTGATGTGAGGAGAAGGGAGCTTGAATTCAAAGTTGGTGATTGGGTCTATTTGAAGGTGTCACCCATGAAGGGTGTGGTTCATTTTGGTAAAAAGAGTAAATTAAGTCCAAGATTTGTGAGTCATTATAGGGTGTTGAGGAGGATTGGCAAAGTGGCCTATGAGTTGGAGTTGCCTAGTGAAATGGATTTGGTTCATCTGGTTTTCCATATGTCTATGTTGAGGAATTGTGTGAGTGATCTGAATACTATCGTCCCGTTGGATGTTGTGGGTGTTGTTGAAGACAACTTTACTTATGAAGAGGTTCCAGTATAGATCTTGGATAGACAAGTGAAGAGGTTGAGGAACAAGGATGTTGCTTCTTTTAAGGTCCTTTGGAGGAATTAACAAGTAGAAAGTGCTACATGGGAGGCCAAAGAGGACATGAAAAAGCGATATCTCTATCTTTTCCATTCTACTCAAGCCTAAAGTACTAACTCTAAGTCCCCTATGTGATTTCAAGTCTAATGATTCAACCCCTATGTCATTTGCATGCATTCATGTTTTATTGACAAGTTCATGGTGATTTTAACACTTATGTTGAGATTTTTGAAAATGGTGTTTAAGTGTGTTGTTGCATTCTTCTTGGGGCTGATTGCTTCATGATTACTCTTCCCATATACGTTTCTTTGACATTCGGGGATGAATGTTTCCAATTGGGAGATATTGAAATGACCCCAATGAGTGCCCAAAAATGTGCTTCAAAAGTGCCCGGGATCATAATTTCCACATATCTTAAAATTCGTGTGTGATATCGAAAATATGACTTCATATTCTTGATCAGCGGGAAAACTTGAGTGGGGAATGGGTCTGACCCAATTTAAGAGCAACCATATCAAAATTCGAAAATCCACAATTTGCAAATTCCAGTGACGATTCGCGCCCCTAGCGTGACACGGCCAGGGCACGGATCAGTGTTATTTTTAACCTGTTATTTCTGGTCCAGTACAAGGCCTTTGGGTCTTGATTCTAAGCCTTCCCATACATGAAAATAACTATACTTAATCATATTTTACCTTCATATCATACAAGACATTCCGAAATATTATCTCAAACACTTAGACAAATATTCCCTAACTCATCCGGATCATAAGGATTTCAGTCAAGCTTCAAGTCTCCATTTCTAATCTTCATCAAGTGATTCTCCAAGTTTAAGGTATGTGGGTTTTAACCATTGGATTCCTTAACCCGTGGTTCCCAATCCTCCTTTTTACCTAAATTGCATCATTCTAAGTTGATTTGCTTATGGGGTATTACTTATCATGAATTTGACTACAAACTATGTTGGGGTTTCATGAAATTGTGACTGTTTGAGCATGTTTTGAGCTATGAATCTAAGTTCCATTATGTGATTTGATGAGAGGTTTCATTGTATCTTACCAGATGGGTATTACCTAGTATTAATGGGTGATTTTACATTGACTTTTCTTGCATGATTCCACTCTTGTTTTGCATGATCTTACAATAGTATTACACATCCGTCAAGTATTTGATAAAATGTCTAGTTTTGGATTCTTGAGCTGTGAATGATCCAACGCATGACCTATGTTATGAATGACTCTATGATGATGAAAGGAAGGTATATATGTGTTGCTTTCATGAAAATCTATCGATTGGAATGAAAGTTGAGCAATCGCCTAGCTCGGGGGGTGGTAGGCCCGCGCTACCATGTTGAGGGGTATATACCTCAATTGCCTAGCTAGGGGGGTGGTAGGATCATGCTACCCATTGGGGGGTATATAACTCAATTTCCTCACCAAGGAGGTAGTACGCCTTGGTTATCAAATGATGGTCACCTTCTTTCACATGTAATATGTTCTATACAAATGTGTTTTACTTCAAGTATCATTCACTCATGTCATATTGTTATTATACTATCTTTTGCTTATGATTACGCATTTTGCCTATATTGCCTATCTCTTGTTGCATTGCATCCTACATACTTAGTACATTCAAATGTACAAACGCATACTCTATGCATATATGATGTTACCATGTAGGAACCGGAGCCCCACTAAGCATCCTCCTCCACGTGGCTAGTACGATTTCTTTCAAAGCTAGTTGGTGAGTCCTCCATTTCGAAGATAATGATTTCATCTTATGCTATGTATTAAGACTCTTTCTTTCCTTTATTCTATGCTTTTGACTGTGAGGGTGAGCTCAGTTGCTTGTCTTCATCCCCGCTAAGTTCTATGTTTAGAGGTATTGTTGGGCAAGTTATGTAATTATGCTATGAGCCTTGATTCTCTTATTCTTGATGTTTATGTGATTAAAGGATTCCCCTTAGCCCCTTTGCCCTTATTTCTGATCTTTTGATGTTGTTTAATTGCTTCCGCTACCAAGGATGTGTAATGATATGTAAGAGGCTTGTTTGGGGTCCCTTCGGGTTCCCCATTCGCCGTGTCACGTCTAGTTCTTAGGCTTCGGTTGTAACATTCTCACTTCGATCCAAGGCTTTGGTGTGTTGGGCCTAAGCCTTTTTATGCATAAAAACACCTCTACTTAGTCATATTTCAACCCTGTATCATACAAGACATTCCCCAAAATCCTCTCTAATACTTAGAAATATATTACACCCAAATTCTTAAATTCCAAACTCATTCCGGATCTAAGGATTTCATTCAAGCTTCAAGTTCTCAATCAAACATTCATCAAGGAAACCTCCAAAATTGAGGTATGTGGGTTTCAACCATTGGTTCCTTTCACCCACGGTGCCCCACCTTTCTTTTACATAAATTGCATGTTTCTAAGTTGATTTATTTATGGGTCTTACTTATTATGAATCTGGTTATAAACTATGTTGGGATTTCGTAAAACTGTCTGTTTAAGCATGTTTTGAGCTATGAATCTATAATCCATTATGTGATTTGATAAGGGGTTTTGATGTATCTTGCATAAGGGTATTTCCAAGTGTTGGTGGATGGTTTTACATTGATTTTCTAACATGATTTCACTTTTGAATTGCATAATTTTGTATTAGCATCATGCACTCACCAGGTGTTTGATAAAATGTCCAGTTAATGTTTCTTGAGTTGTTGAAGGTCTAATGCATCACATATGAGTTAAGTGACTTTATGATGATGAAAGGAATGTATGTATGAGTTGATTTCATGAATAGTATCTATAATGTTGCAAGTTGACCACACCTTTTTGAGGGGGTTCTATGCCTCATTAGCCTCACTCAGGGGGTGGTGGGCCCCTACAACCACATTGGGTGGTTTGAATCTCAATCGCCTTGCTTGGGGGGTGGTAGGCCTATACAACCATGTTAGGGAGTTTGTACCTTAATCGCCTCGCTCAGGGGGTGTTAGGCCCATACAACCATGTTGGGAGGTTTGTACCTCAATCGCCCAGCCAAGGGGGTGGTAAGCCTTGGTCTTAATGATGGTCTCATTCGACACATATAATATGCTCTATATAAGCATGCTTTTACTTTAAGTGTCATTCATGCATGCCATATTGTTACTACGATTATCCATTGTCTATATGTATGCATTTTGCTTAGGTTGCCAATATCTTGTTGCAATACGTCTTGCATACTTGTACATTCAAATGTACTAACGCAAACTATATGCCTACATGATCTTACTATGTAGGAATCAGAGCTCTACTTGATCATCTTCATCCTCCACGTGGCTAGTACTATCTTTGAAGGATATTTGATGAGTCCTCAACTCCGAGGATGATATTTTCGATCTTATGTTATGTAAAGACTCTCTTTATTTTATTGAATGCTTTTGACTATGAGGGTGATCCTGGAAAGTGGTCTTGTCCCCGCTCAATTCTAAGTTTAGAGGTGTTGTTGGACAAGTTATATAATGATACTTTGAGCTTGACTCTCTTTGATTCTTGTATGTTTTTCTATAAAACAGTCCCTTAACCCTTTTATCCTTGTTATATGCTCTCTTGTTGTTGTTTAATTGCTTCCGTGATCAAGGATGTGTAATAATATGCTACGACGCCTGTTTGGGGTCCCTTGGGGTTCCCCAATCGTCATGTCACATCTAGGCCCTTGGTCACGGTCATGACAAAGATGGTATCAGAGTAGCAGGTTGTTAATGGTCCTCAACATCCAATACACCACATCAATTAGAGTCTAATTCATGGTTGTAAAATGCACCATAACTATGAATAAGTGGCTATGAGGAGTTTTAGGAAATGTTTCCCTTCTTCTTGATCTATGTCGTGCTATAGAGTTAAGATAAGGCTTTCCCCTAAATAATGTTCTTTGTTATGCTAGATCATGCATATCCCAAGAGGAAGAGAGCTCGTACACCCAAACAACAACCGACTCATGAAGAGTTCCGGGATGTTATTTCCATGTTAGCACAAGATATGTCTAATCAAATCAACCAAGGGGCCCAAGCCCCTCATGTTCCTACTCTGGCATCTAGGGTAACAGACTTGATGAGGATGAACCCATCGCAATTCCATAGGTCTAAAGTTGATGAAGATCCTCAAGAATTTCTTAATAAGATGTACAAAGTGTTGGGTATTCTGGGTATTAGATCATAGGAGAAGGTGGAGTTGGTGGCTTACCAACTCAAAGGGGTGGCCCAAATATGGTTTATTCAATGGAAGGAGGAGAAGGGAAACAACAATGTGATCCTTTGGTAGGAGTTAAAGGCGACATTTCTCAACAGGTTCTTCCCTTTTGAGCTTAGGGAGGCCAAAATGATGGAGTTCATGAATTTAAAGCAAGGATCTATGAGTGTGAGGGAGTATGCCCTCAAGTTCAATAGACTCTCTAAATATGCTCCACAATGGGTTGCTGACCCAAGGTCTAGAATGAACAAATCTGTGATGGAGCTGTCTAATTTGGTTAATGAGGAGTGTCATGCCTCTATGTTGATAAGTGACATGGATTTGTCCCACCTAATGACATACCCCGAACAATTTAAAGGGGAGCAACTTAGAAAAAAGAGGAGTGGTGAGGACAAAAGGGCCCGTTTTGATGGTAAACTCCAAAGCCTCCACGGTGGCTGATTTTATCAAGGTCAAGGGTCTTATATGCTCTTGATAGAAAGTTTGCGAATGACAACCCGAGGGTCCAAGGTGATGGTGGTGTGGTGTCTAATGCAATGTGTCCAAAATGTGGTAAGGGCCATAGCGGCCCATGCTTGAGGGATGTTAATGCTAGTTATAGTTATGGGGAAGTGGGGCATGAGGAGTGTCATGCCGCTATGTTGATAAGTGACATGGATTTGTCCTTTCTAATGAAATACGCCAAACAATTTGAAGGGGAGAAACTTAGAAAAAAGAGGAGTGGTGAGGCCAAAAAGGCTCGTTTTGATGGTAAATTCCAAAGCCTCAACAGTGGCCAGTTTTATCAATGCCAAGGGTCTATATGCTCCTAAAAGAAGGTTTGCGAATGACAGTCCAAGGGTCCAAGGTGATGGTGGTGTGGTGCCTAATTCTATGTGGCCAAAATATGGTAAGGGTCATAGTCGCCCATGCTTGAAGGATGCTAATGCTTGTTATAGTTGCAGGGAAGTGGGGCATGAGGAGTGTCATGCCGCTATGTTGATAAGTGACATTGATTTTTCCCGCCTAATGACATACGCTGAACAATTTTAAGGGGAGCAACTTAGAAAAAGGAGGAGTGGTAAGGCCAAAAGGGCCCGTTTTGATGGTAAACTCCAAAGCCTCAATGGTGGCTGGTTTTATCAAGGACAAGGGTCTTATATGCTCCTAATAGAAGGTTTGCCAATGACAACCCAAAGGTACAAGGTAATGTGGTATGGTGCCTAATGCTATGTGTCTAAAATGTGATAAGGGTCATAGTGTCCCATGCTTGAGGGATGCTAATGCTTGTTATAGTTGCGGGGAAGTGGGGCATAACGCGGCCGATTGCCCTCGTAACCAGAAGAAGGGTAGGGATGTTTGTCCACAAGGTGCTAGTGCAGTTTCTTTGGGGGAGAGATGACCAACAAGGTGGTGCCCCAAGGTACAATAGGTTCTATGCTCTTCAAGGGATATAAGGGGTAGATGAGGTTCTCGATGTCATCACTGGTACGTTAAAAGTCTTTGATTTTGATGTATATGCATTGATAGACCTGGGTGCCACTCTTTCATTTGTTAATCCTTTTGTTGCCAAAAAGTTTCATGTTTAACACAAATTGTTTTTTGAGCCACATGAAGTGTCTACTCCCGTTGGCGCATCTGTTGTTGCTAGAAGAGTCTGTAAAACTTGTCCCATTTGCATTTTGTATAAAATATTGCCTTGTGATTTTGTTGAGTTGGATATGGTGGATTTTGATGTCATTCTTAGGATGGATTGGTTGCTTTCATACTATGCTCCTATTGATTGTAGAACCCGTAGGGTAAAATTCCAATTCCTAAATGAACCCGTTATTAAGTGGGAAAGTCATGATGTGGTGGTCAAGGATAGATTCATTTCTTCGATTAAAACCCATAAGTTGATTTCTAAGGGGTGTCTCTATCATCTTGTGAGGGTTAGGGTATAATAACTCCCCCCCCCAAAAAAAGTGCCCGAAAATGTGCCTCGGAAGTGACCAAAATCATAATTTCTTTATATCTCAAAATCCATGTGCGATATCGAAAATCATACTTCATATTTTTTTTCAGGGGGTCAAATTGAATGGAAATGGATCTAACGCCGATCTAAGAGCAATCGATGAGCAATTCGATTTTCCAAAACTGCAAATTCAAGTGAGGTTTCTGCACCCCTGGCATGCCTCAAAGTATTTTGGTTCCCCAGTTTTGACTTCTGTCCACAACTTTTATATCTTGGTTCCAAGTGTTCCCAAACGTGAAAGTACCTATACTTAGCCATTTTCACCCTTATATCATTCTAAACATTTTCCAATTCTCATTCAAACATTTAGCCCGTATTTCATCTCCTAAATTCAAGTCTTAAAACCCTCTTCGCGTTTAAGGATTTCCTCTAAAGCTTGAAGTCTCCATCTTCAATGTTGATCAAGTTCATCTCTAAAGCTAAGGTATGTGAATTTCTTTCATGCGTTCCTTTCACCTATGGTACCTAAGCTCTCTTTTACCTAAAATTGCATGATTTAAAGTTGATTTACTCATGAGTCTTATCCATTAGAAATTTCAGTGCACACTATGTTAGGGTTTATTGAAATTATGGTTGTTTTAGCATGTTATGAGTTATGAATCTAAGATCTATTGTGAGATTTGATGAATGGTGTCGATGTATATTGCTTTAGGGTGTTACCAAGTATCTATTGATGGTTTTATATTTAATTTTCTTGCATGATTTCGCTCTTGAATTGGATGGTTTTACCCTTGCAGTACCCACCCTCTAAGTTTTCGATAAAAGTTTTAGTTATGGGTTCTTGAAGTATTAAAGGTCCAATACATGTCTAAGAGTTGAATGGCTATATGATGATGAAATGATGATGGAAAGGGATATATGTATATGATGATGAAAGAAGTTGATATATATGATATTACCTCTATAGTGTTGGGCATACCAAGCCTAGCTCGGGGGGATGCAGGCCTGGGTAACCTTATTAAGGGTTTGGCACCTCAATAGGCAAACTCCGGGGGTTGTAGGCTCGAGTAACCTTGTTAGGGGAGGGGGGGTTGCACTCCATCAACCTCATTGAGGTGATTGAAGATTGAAGATGGAGATTTGAAGCTTGAATAAGAATATTAAGATCCGAATGAGTTTTGAGACTTGATTTAGGAGTGAAATATTTGGCTAAGTGTTTGAGTGAGTGTTGTGGAATGTTTTGAATGATATGAGGGTGAAATATGGGTAAGTATAGGTATTTTCACATTTGGGATCTCTTGGCCCAATACCCAAAGGCCTTGGACCGGACAAGAAAAACATTGTATAAAATACACTATAGTGCACCCTTAGCGCGTCGCGCTAGGTGCGTGGATGGTCTCTTGAAAGCTCATTTTCGAAATTTTCAAATTTTGCTATGGTTGCTCTTAAATCAGGGTTAGACCCATTTTCCACTCAATTTGATCCGCTGAATAAGAATATGAAGTTCGATTTTCTATATCACACATGGATTTTGAGATATATGGAAATTACAATTCTAGGCATTTCCAAGGCATATTTTCGGAAACGTTTTGGGGTTATTTCAGTTGCATTGCATCCTACATACTTAGTACATTCAAACATACTAACGTATACTTTATGCCTACATGATATTACCATGTAGGGACCAAAGCACCTTTTGACCATCCTCCTTATGACTAGTTCGGTGCTTTAGAGATAAGCTTTGGTGAGTCCTCAGGTCCGAGGGCGATATCTATCTTGCTCTTGTCATTTGCTATTTCTTCATGTTTAATACTTGATACTATGAGGGTAAGCCAGAAAAATTTCTTAGCCCCTATTCTAATCTATGTTAGAGGTGTTGTTGGACACATTTGATGTACTTATGCTTGAGCTTTGACTCTTCTATATTTTATGCTATCAAAGACTTTCCTTTGCCCCGTTTTCCCTTATTTATATCTCTTGATTTTGTTTATTTTGCTTCACGATGAAGGATGTGTATATGATATTGTAAGAGGCTTGTTGGGGTTCCCTTTGGGTTCCCATTCGCCGTGTCACGTCTAGGCCCTAGGCTTGGGGCATGATAATTTTGATCATGTTACTTTATGGAGGACTTGGTAATAAGCTACTCATATCATGTTTCAATGTCGATGAGTCGCCAACAATCGCTCAAGTTCACCAATCATCCTCACCTATTGATCACTTTCTGATAGTGCTTGGTGCAGTCAAAGATTGCATGGGAAACTCGCCAGATACACTTAGCATGTTGCCAAGTCCACTTGTTGTGTCATCAAGAACAAAAGGGGAGAATCATGCCACTTTTGTACAATTTTGCTACTCTTTGACCCTTTTTCTGCTAATTTTCGTCCAAGTTGCATCTAATATCTTTCCTATCTGTAAGAAATAAAAATATTGCATTTGTTCAAGGCACAAATGTGACATAAATGATACTTGTTCTATCAATTAATGAACAAAATGAGTAGAATTTTCATGACTCATCAACACCCCCCAACTTGAACTTTTGCTTGTCCTCAAGCAAATCAAATATCAATCAATTCAAAGATCAAGTCTACAAGCAGTGGTAACTGATACTCAACATACTAGGTCATGTAAGGCTTTCTAATCGTGTAACACATCAATTATACATCCAAGCCTCAAGCCATGACTGATATTTGCAACTTTGAACGCTTACTTAAAAAACCAATACTCATTGGCTAATTCCTATTTAACGAAGGTGCTAGATTGCCCTCACTCTAAGAAAGATTCCACTATCACACAAATTTAATGCCAAAATAAATGTGGGAGTCATAATTGACACTCACACTCCCAAATGATGAAAAATATCCCCAACATCCACTTAGGGACATTCCCTTCTTTTCAAATCAACTTGTCAATAAGTTAATGAAAGATCAAAAAGGACTTTTGGGATCATAATGGGGCTGAGTGCAAGGATTCAATAAAGATTATGGGATAGTGGCTTAATCTTCTTGGTGAAGTGACTCAATAATGTACTTTCCTTTTTTCGATTCAACAGATCAACTTTGGTCCATTTACACCATTTTTTTCGGCCCTTTACCTCACTTTTGAACACTTCCTCCCTTTAATTTGTAGCAATGACTAAGACTATAATATGTACAAGAAAACAAGGACTTCTTGTTTTTTTTTAAATTTTCTTCGTTTTTTTTTCAAGACGAGAGGTGGTCAAGACATTACTAGACCAATTCACCATTCTTAGGAACTATTTTTATCATTCCTACACTTGATTCTCTTTGTTCTTCATCTGTCACTCCTGCAACATAGGCTTCTGGTATAAAGTTGAACTTTGATACCAAGCCAATACAACAAGACGAACATATGTAGGGTAACAAGAGTATTTTCTACCACAAATTAGGTTCATGTTCTCATTCAAGTTCCATAAGAGAAACAAGTTAGAATCAAATGGAGCCAAGCTAGAATCACAACCTCACAGGGATAAAATACACAAAACAATGGTCATGAGGTCTACAATTTTTGGTTCACACTCAAAGGAAATGCCTAAGATTCTTTGTTTCCTTTAACAATATCAATTAACTAGACTAACTAGATAAATTTCGAGTTTTGTCAAGCATTTTTCAAAGTAAACCTCACCACATATAGCTTTCTAGCACATTTATGAATATTATTTAATGAATTGAGTTCTTTGAAGTGCATTGATCATCAAAAGACTCAAAATAGACAACACACCAGTCATAACAAGATTCTACGAGTGCACACATGTATTTAGAGGTGTTTGTTGGACAAGTATTTATGATATGAGCTATGATTCCTTGTCTCTTGATGTTATTATAGTCTCCAAAATTAGTGAAAATTATTTTTTTCTACAGGTCCTCTAAAATACGAGTTATATCTATTTCCCACTCATTTTTGCTCCCTAATAGATAATATGAATTTGGATTTTTTATATCACGCTCGAATTTTGAGATATATAAAAATTATGATTATGGACATTTTGATGCATTTGTGGCATTTGATGGTGAGCCTAGTACAATTGTGCCTTTGGAAGATATTGAGGTTGAGGAGAAATTATCCTATGAGGAAGTCCTGATTGTGAACTTTTATAGGCATGTGAAGCGGCTTCACAACAAGGTTGTGGCTTCGGGTAAGGAGATTTGAAGAAATCAACATATGGAGGGTGTTAAATGGGAGGCGAATTTGGACACGATGAAACGATATCCCCATGTTTTCCAATCTACTCCATCCTAAGGCATTAGGTTCTTCCCATTCCAAGTTGTCCTAATTCTTTCACTCTTGTGTTTCATGACATGAAATGCATACATTTGCACGAAAATTTGAAGATGTTCTCAATGATTCAAAGGTGTTTTATATGAATGTTAATGATATTGGTTTTCAAATGATGAAATATGCATTGTGTTCTTGTGTTTGGGATTTTTTTGACCAAGTCAAGCCTTTCAAGCCTTGTTTTAGCACAGTTGAGGACATATCTTTCAAAGGGGGAGATAATGTAAGAACCCAAACATTGTATGAACATAATGCTAGTTGGAATTTAGTTTTGGAGAGTTTTTGACCAAGGTGACGCCTTACGGACATCTCCACAGATCGTGCAGAGGGGCCTTGAGGTGGCCCTTGGCATTATGTGTAGAGTGTTAGCATTAATGTAGGTTTAGGACCAAATAACACACCTCAGGAACCATACACAAACAGTCTGGTGGACCGTGTGGATGACCTTGACATTGAAAATCAACATTTTGGCTAAGGCTTGTCATACATGAACCTCTCACGGGTCGTATATGCGTTCACAGTCTATGAGGCCTTTCGTATAGGTGTTGGTGTGAAAATGTTTGAAGTATGGGATCACCGTCTCAAAACATTATGGATGGAGAAATTTTCTAAGTGAAGCTTCACGGTAGGCCACATGGTCCGTGTGACCTCTCACTGACCATGATTATTATGAAGATTTGAATATCCATTGTCCCTTTAAAATTTCATTTAAGCATGGGTAATTCAACTTTTGATTTTAATATGTATTTTGCATATGGATTTACTTTAGTTTCATATTATATTGTTCATTTAGGATTAAATCTATATTGTCCAAGCTAATCCCACATCATTCATGACATACGCATTCATGAGCATTGGATTTTATGATGTTTATGAAGTAGGTTAAGCCCAATTATGTTTATGTATATGATTTTGATAAAAGTATGTTTATGATAAGAATGTGATCACATAAATGTCTATGATATGACTCTTGAGCATTTTGGGTGTTTATACCACCCCGATATATGTGAAGAGTTATTCCTATGCATGAAAAGTATGATTCGAATTATGATTTGGCTTTTAAGACTGAGTATGAATGATTATGAGTAATGTTTGACTTTTAAGCCCAAGTATGTGTTGAAATGGTTTGAAATAACTTGTGCCTCTTTTAACAGCATGTATATGTATAAGTATTCTTGTGAGATATTGACTTAACACCGAATGGATTGGGGATGTCAGGGCTATCCCAAGGGTCCTCTCCCTTTTCTTGAACTATGTGGCAACATAGGTATATGGTATCCATTACCAAAAACATTGGGTCGTAAGGAATGGTAACACATTTGATATGATATGATATGATATGGAAATCCTTCTGAAAAGATGTGGTCGTATGGAAGTTGTCTATCACACCAAAATGATGGGGTCATAAGGTGTAATTTAGATTAATTTTGGCAAGTGATCTTCTCTTAATGATGGGAGGTCTACATCAGACAAATTCATCTAATAGCTTGCATGATTTTGAGATGTCGGTTATGGTCACATCCTCTCTGTATATGAGCATTATGTTATTTCATGCATCATGGATTTCATGACATATCATTATATTATTTTTCTTTGTTATATATGTCTCTGACTATCTTATGTTCCCTTGTCATCTCACACTAAATTTAGGTTTGGTAAGTCATATGTATTAGAGGCCTACATACTTAGTACATTTAAACATACTAACGCATACTTTTAGGAAACATGAGCTAACCATGTAGGGACGAGATATTACCTTCATCCACTGTTGGATGGCTGGATTTGATTTGAGATACTTGTTATGGTGATTCCTATCTTCCAAGGACATGCCACCATTCCTCTACCTTATGATGCTTTTGCATATGTTATCTTTATTTTGAGGGTGAGCCTTCGATATGTCTTCACCCCCTCTATCTTATTACTAGGGACATTGTTGGACATCTTGTAGGCTCTTGTATGGTTATATGTCGTGTGTTGTATTTGGAGACTATAATAACATTTATGGCTATTTTCAGATATATTACGAAGATTTGAATTGCAAAACTTTCCCTTAGACCCAATGCCCCAATCTGTTCTACATGTCTTTATATGCTTTTGAGACCAAGGATGTGTAATGATAAGTTAAGAGGCTTGTTTGGGGTTCCTTCGGGTTCCCCATTTGTCGTGTCACGTCTAGGCCCTAGGATTTGGTCGTGACACTGGGCATTCCAAAGCACATTTTTGGGGCGTTTCAATATCTTGCCTTTGGGAACATTCGTCGCTGAATGTCAGAGAAACAAGCATAAGATATGTAATCATGAAAACTTTAGCCCAACATGAATGCAACAAAGGCATTTTAACATTATTTTCACAAATCTCAACACGAATGTCAAAAATCACCATAAACTTGTTAACATAAACTTGAATGCATGAAAAATGACATGAGGGCTGAAACTTAAGACTTGAAATTATATTGGGACTTAACTTAGTACCTTCGGCTTGAGTAAAGTGGAAGAGATATGGGTATCACTTTCTAATGTCTACATTGGGTTCCCATGTGGCACTTTCAACTTGTTGATTCCTCCACAGGACCTTGATAGAAGCTACATATTTGTTTCTAAACCTCTTCACTTGTTATCCAAAATATCCACCGGGAACTCCTGATAGGTTAAATTATATTCTACAATACCCACAACCTCTTTTTCAAGGGCAGTATAGCACTTGCATCACCCACACACTTTCTCAAAATGGACATATCGAAGATCGGATAAACCATATTCATCTCCATAGGCAACTGCAACTCATATGCAACCTTACCCACTCTCCTCAAAACTTTATAAGGACCCACGAACCTTTGGCTTAGTTTCCCCTTCTTGCCAAACTAGACTACACCCCACATGTGTGAGACTTTCAAGTAAACCCAATCACTAACCTTAAATTGAATATCTCTTCTCATCACATCGGAGTAGGACTTTTGTCTACTTTGGGTTGTCTTTCAATCTCTCCCTTATCTATCTCACCTTCTCCAAGGCTTCCATGACAAAATCTGTACCTAGCAAAGCCATTTCCCCAACTTCAAACAACCCTATCGAGGATCTACAATGCCTACCATATATAGATTCAAAGGAAGTCACACCAATGCTTGAGTGGCAGCTAGTGTTGTAAGCAAACTCAATAAGTGGAAGATGTTCATCCCAACTAACCTTAAACTCCAAAACAAAAGCTTTATGCATATTCTGAAGAGTTTGATAGACTTATCGGCTTGTCCATCCGTTTGAGGATGAAAAGCCATGCTAAGCTTAACCTTGGTACCAAGACCTCTTTGGAAGGACCTCCAAAACTGAGAAGTGAATTGAGCACCATGATCCAAAATGATAGACAAGGGCACCCCATGCAATCTAACCAACTCATGTATATACAACTTGGAATAATTTTCGGAACCATAAGTGGTTTTGACCAATAGAAAGTGAGTCGACTTTGTCATTTTATCAACAACAAACCAAAAAGAGTCAAAGTGTTTCCTAGTCTTAGGCAACCCAGCCACAAAATCCATGTTTATCTCTTCCCACATTCAAGCAGGAATCTCTATGTCTTGGGCTAGGCCACCCAACCTTTAATGTTCGACTTACACTTGTTGGCAATTTTGACATTTGGATATGAACATACAATGTCCCGCTTCACATAACTCCACCAATATAGATCCCTCAAGTTTCTAAATATCTTTGTACAACTGGGGTAAATAGAATATGATGAATTATGAGCCTCCTTCAAGATCAACTCCCTTAAGTCATCAACATTAGGTGCACACAACCTACCTTGGTACCTAAGGGCATTATCTCCCTCTTGGGAAAAAACCTCCACTTTACCATCTTTTACCAAGGCCTTTAACTCTAACAATGTGGGGTTAAGATCTTGTTTTGACTTTATCTCTTCCATCAAAGAAGATTAAGAACCATCAACAATCACTAACCATCATTTTCAAGTTCATCTAATCTAACCCCCCAATCTAGCCAACCGATGAACTTTTCTAGCCACCACTTTGCCACCATCGTCAATAAGAGCTAGACTACCCATGGACACTCTACTTAGAGCATCATCCAAAACATTAGCTTTGTCGGGGTGATAATGCAAACTAATATCATAATCTTAAGGAGCTCTAACCACCTTCTTTGTTTCAAGTTAAGATCTTTTTGGGTGAACACATATTGGAGACTCTTGTGGTTGGTAAACACATCAACATGATCCCCATATAAGCAATGACATTAAATCATTGAAGCAAACACCACGACCGCCAATTCAAGATCATGGTTGGGATAATTCTTCTCATGCACCTTAAGTTGTCTAGAGGCATATGCTATCACCTTGCCATTTTGCATCAAAACACACCCCAAATAATACTTGAGGCATCACAATATACCATAAATTATTCCAACCTTTCTGGTAGAACCAAGATGGGAGTGAAGACAAGCTTATCTTTCATGGTTTGGGAACTCTTTTCACATTCATCGGTCCACACGAATTTTTCCTTCTTTTGGGTCGACTTTGTCATAGGAGAAGCAATAGAAGAAAAATCATTCACAAACCTCCGGTAGTAACCTGCCACACCCAAAAAACTCCTAATATCTGACGGAGTCAAGGATCTATGCCAATTTGTAATCAACTCTGTCTTCTTAGGATCTACTTTAATGCCATCACCTGACACCGCATGCCCTAGAAAAGCAACCTCTTTCAACAAAAATTAACATTTTTTGTGCTTAGAAATCAATATATCATCAATAAATTAGCGAAAATTGTTATGTGATTCCATGTTAATCCCTACACCTATGACATCTTAATAGCATGAGTCCTACTTTTCCATCCCTTAGAACTATATGTTCACTATCTTTAATATACCTTTGAACCAATTATGTGAATATGGATACTTTGAGGCTTGTTCGGGGACTCTCGGGTTCCCATTCGCCAAGTCACTCCTACACCCTAGGTCAGGGTCACCACAAATCTCTTTCACTTTCTCTTTCTCTCCACCCTCTACTTTTATCTCTCCACTCTCTTTATTGAAAGCCACCACTGTTGTTCCAACCTTGTTTCCTGGGTGGTCTTGGAATTGCCTGTCGAGAACCCATCACTTGGTTTCCCATGTAGTGTATCCCTTTATAGTAAGCAACATCAAAATACATATTATTAGAGATACACCACTAGCACAACTGACAATATTCCACCTCCCATCACATGTTTCATAAATAGATCAAGTTGAGTCATCATATTGGATATATTCACACCCCTTTGTTAATCCTTTGCCATTTGTTCTTTGGATGGTCTACCTGGCATAGAGGAAATGAGGTTGTCATGGGTGTAAACCATTGTAACGACTCCTATGTTAGGGGTATATAAAGTGCAGAAAAGTTGGAGTGGAAGTGCATAAAGTCATTTCAAGAAACCAAGTTCACGGCTCATGGTTTAGACTATGAGCCATAGAACTGGCTCGTGGATGATAATCCTAGGAAGTTGAAATTTTCCCAAGTGAAATGTGGTCCACGAACGGCATGTAAGACTCATAGAAATATCCAGGTTTTGGGGAATATGAGTCAAAGCAATAACAAGAATATTTCTAGTAGAACATCTTTCACAATCCCTAGAGAGATGGTTGACTAATAGACTGAGGGATAAGTCATTCCACTCATTCACATCCAGATCATAAATATTTGGAATCCATATTATGCAAGGAGACATTGCTTTTGCTAATTCAAGTTGAAGGGTGACATAAAATCGATCTATTTTCGACATCATACCCAATGGTAGCCCATTCATCCTACTTAGCAGTTCCAGCTCCGTATCAAGGTCACAATTGATATAGTCACTAGCATCAATATTATCACTATCATCAATATCATCATCATCAATATCGATCTCATCTTGAAGAAAACCTTTAGACTTGTTATCCAGGAACTTGTTCAGAAATAGGAATCATGGAATGTAGGAAGGGTCATTGATGTAGGTCTCAATCATGAAGGAAATATGGAGTTTCTAGAAGGAGGTCCAGGATTAACAAGATAGTCTATATCTCCAAGCACTAACTATAACCAATTTTTATAGATAGGTATCTAGAAAAGTAGAACTTTTGCTAAGTGAGGAAGGATCCTATGATGCCATCCATGACCCGTGGATTGAAGTACGACCCAAAGATAAGGTATCCGTATACCCATAAAGTCCTATTAAAGTATTTTACATTTTCTTTAAGTTCCTTTGAAATATTATGCATGCTTATGATGATTGCATGTTACATTATTGTTGACAACCTGATGTTCACGCCCCAATAAGAAAGCAGTCTTTGTTAGCAATTAACCTAACCGAGATTAGGATCGAATATACAGGGAATATAGGCTTGACTACAAGACTTCACTACTAATCATTTCTAGTATTCATGACTACGATCTCCAAATTGGAGGGGAGAGGGGTTTTGTGATTAAACAAAAAAATAAAATAAACACTAACTATAATGCAAGGAAATACTAAATTTTAGGGACAACTTGGGAATTGTGTTCCCAATGGTTCATCGACTTGATTACCCTAGATAACATAGCTATAATTGCTGATTTGCATGAAGGATGGTAACTAAGGTCAAATTTCACCATGACGTTTGGTCGACCAACATGGTGTGGCATCTAACCATTACCAATAGTCTCAGTCAACCTCCCCCTTGGTCAGGTTTGGTTGATTAGATGAGAACATATCAATTGAATTATGTCATCCGCTTTCCTTTTCCTATTACTTACTACCTTGGTTGAGATCGTGATAGTAGGTGGGGTTTGACGTTAGCCACTACTAAACAACAATAAAAATGAGGGGAAATAGATAATATATGCAAAACCCCAGTCATAGAAATACAAGGAACCTAAGTTATTTCAAGTCAACTACCCATGGTTCCTACAACCCCAAGTTGTGGGTGCTTATCTACTCATGGCTAAAGCAAAACACACAAAAATGCACATAATAGATATAGTTGAGAGTTTTACCGATAACAATGAAGAAAGTAGGCAGCAAAAAGTTGCAAACCCGCAAGCTTGATTGATCAACAATGAGTACAAGGCATGATTTGCAATCCCCAAAATTGGTTTTCCAAGAGAGAATAATAAACTACTCTAAACAACTAAGAAAAGATTGAAAATGTAATGGTAGATTGTCTTCTGGTCGAACTCTCCTCTCAAAAACCTAACTTGAACTTTATATAGTATTTACAAAATAACCCTAGAATTTGCAAAGAGAAGACAATTGGCAGTTGATAAGTCTCGCAGTTACGACTAGTAGGATGACCTATGAGTCGTAGTCGGGGTCTCGTATCAGGTTCTTGGCATCTTGGACTAAATTGATACAACCCATATGTACGAGTCATTGCTTAGGCTATGACTTGTACATTTGTCCTATAGTCTTTGTTTTTATTTTTTTTTGGTCCAACATTTTTGCTCTCTGATTCTTGCTACGAGTCCACCTATACGAGTCGTAGTGTGTATTGTGACTCGTAGGATATCCTTGTAGGAGTGACCTTCACTTGACAGATTTCTGATTTTTGGTCTCTGATTCTTGCTACAACACAGGCTATGACTCGTAGCTTAAGAAGGGACTCGTAGGTGGGCTCGCATGGCCTATGCTTAAGCAAAATCTGCAACTTTTCCTCAAAATTATGCCAACTTAACTTTTTTGCAAGATTAACACAAAAAGCACATCAAAACAATAAAAAGTTGCCTTAAGAACTCATAAAATCTCTTATTTAAGGCACCAATTGTGTTGTATTTTGATAGTACATCAACATCCTCAACCTAGAGTTGTTGCTTGTTCACAAGCGATGACTCGATCTACATAGACAATGAGAAATAAATAGTAACTATACTAATGACATATATATCTACTCCTCTAACTCAGGTACCCAACTACTATTTTCAAAACAAGTTTGCAAAGTTACTAAGCAAGAAGGAAGATAATGAAAATCCTAGCAATCCAACTACAACAAGATAAGGAGAATCAACTATCAACAATTGCTGGTTTAGTCATATGCTACTGTTATAGTGCAAATGCCTTCACAGGAAAGAAGTCCCTCACACTCACACAATAGCATTTAGATTTTAGGGACTGAGGAAGCGTTCTCACTCTCACGATTGATATTCAAGAATTCTAACTAACACCATGTGCTTGCCTCTATACTCATCTTCTGACTTGGTGATAAAGTGGAGTTGGATCACGTTAAGGCTTATAGGCTTGTAATATAGGTTCAGGGTGCTTTGATATGGTATATTTGGGCAAATAGTGACTAAACGCTATCCTTAAACCATGTTTACCAACATGTTTTGCTTTCATAATCAAACCCTTTTAAATCAATCCACCCTTATTCTCCTGTTTTGGACTTTTCTCGAATGCTTTCTTTCTCTTTTTCAGTTGTGTCTTGATTTCAAACTCATTTTTGCTACTTTTTCTCAATTTAAGGCACTTTTCTTCTTTTTCTTCACTCGATTCATGTTTTTTATTTCTTTCTTGAATTCTCAACTAACCACCTTATTATCATTACTTTACCATAATAAGGGCCACCCTCAACTTAGGCTTTTAGCTTCAGATGAAGTACACAATATCTATGCCTCAAACTACGACCAGCAGCTGCAGCCACCCTTAACTTAGGCCTTTGGCCTCAATCAAGGTTCACATGTTCAAGGATAGACCAGGGCCAATATCAAGGTATTTCATCAAATAAGGTTAAGTCAGTAGGGTATAACGAAAGAACGAGTACGTGGTAATCTTAAAAGTTAGGAACAAGGGATTCACTCACTTATTTGGTGGGTCATTTAGGCTTAAAAAGTTTTAGTCAAAGAACAAAAGCCTAAGAGCCTTTCCATCTCCACCACATCACCCAATTCAATCATACAGTAACAAGGAAAGATCTGAGTACATACAGGATGCATGAATGCAGCAAAATAAGCTCACAACACACATGGCATTTCCATCCACAATCAAGTATAGAGTCACACGTCATGCTTTCATTCTCAGCTTACCTTCACTGTGTCAAAACAAACATTGCCATATAGTAAAAAATGTATGAATGTAACAATATTCACAACCTCAATAATTTTGAGGGTACCCAATTTTTCATCAAAAGTTTAAAGAATAGTTAAAAACTATATATATGCCAATAGATAACATTACTATGCATTTACAAATTATTCATACTTCCTAAACATGCCGATTCAACAGAAAATTAAACATTCATAATGAAAAAAAAATACGGTGAGAAAATCTTTAGATAAAAAATATGAAAAGTTATGGATTTGAGGTTACTCAAACTTCACCTTAATCCATAACTTCCACCACCCCACCAAAAGATGATACTTTGTCCTCAAATTAGAAACACAAAGAAAAAGTGCAAGGGACGTACCTTGGGTTGCCTCCCAGGAAGCGCCTGATTTATTGCCGCGACATGACAAGAAGTTTTTGTGTTCATGCCTCTTCAAGGTCAAATCATCCTCTGTTTTGATCTCTTCTAAGTCACCCAAATACCTATTGACCCTTTGTACACTGACTTTGAATGTTTTGCCATCGCTACTTTTTAACTTGATAGCTCCATGACTAAAGAAACACACAACTCTGAAAGGCCCCATCCACTTAGATTTTAGTTTCCCAGAAAACCACCTCAACCTGGAGTTGTAAAGCAATACTATGTCTTCCAGAGTAAACAGCGATCTTCAGTTTTGCGATCATGCTGAACTTTCATTCATTGTTTGTACAAAGCGTAGCTCTCATATGTTCGCAGTCTAAACTCATCAAGCTCATTCACTTGCATCAACCTAGAGGTGGCTGCTTTATGCCAATCTATATTCAACTTCTTCAATGCCCACAAAGCCTTGTGTTCAAGTTCAACCGGCAAGTGGTGGGCCTTCCTAAACACCAGTTGATATGGAGACATTCTGATTGGTGTTTTGGAGGCAGTTCGGTAGGCCTATAAAGCATCATCCAACTTCCTTGACCAATCAGTATGATTCACATTCGATTTGTTTTATTTCCTTATTTGATACTTCTACTTGCCAACTAGTTTGGGGATGATACGGGGTGGCCACATGGTGCTTCACACGATATCTTTCAATGAGAGATTTGAACATCCAGTTGCAGAAATGAGATTCTCCATCACTGACAATTGCCCGAGGCATACCAAACCTGGAGAAGATACTTCTTCGAAGAAATCCGGTAACACTCTTACGCTCAATGTTCATTAAAGCTATGGCCTCCACCCACTTGGAGACATAATCAACTGCAACCAGAATATACTTTTAACCATGAGAGTTAACTAAGGGTCCCATAAAATCAATGCCCCAAATATCGAGTAGTTCTTCGACCAGAATAGAATTTAGAGGAAGTTTGTGCCTTTATGAAACTCCTCCCTATCTTTGACATCTATTAGAAGACTTTACATAATCATGGGCGTCTTGATGTATAGACGACCAATAGGAGCCACATTGCAACACCTTTGTAAGCAGTTCGAGCCCCACTGTGATGGCCACCCACCAATGAAGAGTGACATGCTTCAAGAATGCTCATCATCTCCACTTCTGGAACACATCTACAATTGATCCCATCCGTACAAATACGAAAAAAATATGGTTCATCCTGGAAGAACTTCTTTACATCATGCATAAATCAGGAGGTACTATATCACTCACCAAATAGTTAGCATAATCTGCAAACCAAGGTATAAGATCATGTGACACTAACAAAACTCTTTCATCTGGGAATGAGTCATTTATGTCTCTCCTATCATCAAACTTCATCATAGCCTCATCTTCCAATCTAGAAAGGTGATCAACAACCTGTTTTTCTAATCCTTTTCTGTCAATCACATCAAAATTGAATTCCTGCAAGAGAAATACCCATCTAATCAATCTTGGCTTTGCATCTTTCTTTGCCATCAGATATTTGAATGCTGCATGGTCTGTATGCAAATCAATTTAGCTCCAAACAAGTGTGAATGGAATTTTTCAAATGCAAAAACTAATGCAAGTTATTCTTGTTCGGTCACAGTGTAATTCTTCTAGGCCACATTCAATGCTTTGCTAGTATAATGGATTGGATGTAGGACTCTCTCAGTTCATTTCCCTAATACCACTCCGAGTGCAAACCCACTCGTATCACACATTAGTTCAAATGGTTGTGACCAATCTGGAGCAACAATAATGGGTGTTGTGGTTAGCCTTCTTTTCAAATCGTCGAAGGTGTGCATGCATGCACCACCAAATGCAAACTTTGCATCTTTTACTAGCAACTTACACAAGGGTTGTGAGATTTTAGAGAAGTCCTTTATGAACCACCAATTTCTCTATCACCTCGATTTTTTCTCTATCCACCTCAATTCCCTTGCCAGAAATTCTGTGACAAAGTACGATGCCCTCTTTGACCATAAAACAGCATTTCTCCTAATTTAGCACCAAGTGAATCTCGACATATTTCTGCAACACATCACACAAAATGTAAAAGGCATTCTTCAAAAGACTGGCCAATGACATTGAAGTCATCCATAAAAACTTCAATAGTACTTTCAACCATGTCTGAGAAGATAAACATCATGCATCTTTGAAATGTGGATGGAGCATTACAAAGTCCAAAGGGCATTTTGTCAAATGCAAAGGTACATTAGGGGCATGTGAGCATTGTCTTCTCTTGATCCTCAGGTGCAATAACAATTTGATTGTACTCGAAATATCCATCAAAGAAATGATACCATCCCTTTTCTGCCAGCCTATCGAGCATCTGATCCATGAAGAGCATAGGAAAATGATCCTCTTTGGTAGAAGCATTTAATTTCCGATAGTCTTTGCACAGTCTCCATCCGGTGACTGGTCTCATGGGAATCAACTCGTTCTTTTCATTAGGCACCACAGTGATACCTCCCTTCTTTGGAACACACTGCACTGGGCTCACCCATTCACTGTCAGCGATTGGGTAGATTACTCCTACATCTAGCCACTTGGTGAATTCTTTCCTCATAACCTCTTACATTGGCAGGTTCAACTGCCTTTGATGCTCAATATTTGGTTTGTAATCCTTGACTAGCTGAATATTATGAGTGCATATCTGAGGGGGTATGCCAATGATGTCTGGAATTGTCTACCCAATAGTTCTCTTGTACTGCTTGAGAACTAAGACTAGGGCTTCTGTTTGGGCTTCACCTAAATCCGCTGCAATGATGACAGGTAATGTACTATTCTCTCCCAGGTATATATATTTCAAATGTGATGGTAATGCCTTTAACTATAACTCTGGTGGAACTTCTACAGAGGGTTTTGTAGGTGGTGTCTCCCCATTCCATAAGTCCAATTCCAACCTTGTTTGTCGCCTCAGGCCAAATGACACCCCAAGAGCATTTACTGTTTCCTCATAATCAGGAATGTTATCACCATTGAAGTTCAATAATATGGCTACTAGAGGATCAACCTCGAGCCTCAATTCTCTCGGGATCTCGGCTTTGTCATCCTCATCCATTGCAATCATTGAGATGACTTGGAACTCGGAACTCTTACTGTCCTACTGACCTACTTGGAACACCACTACTTCTTCACCAAACCTGAAAGTGAGTAGACTTTTTTCCATATCTACTAATGCCTGGCCTGTGGCCAAGAAAGGTCTTTCCAAAATGATTGGAACTGCAAAATCAACTTCACAGTCAAGTATAACAAAATCTGCAGGAAAAATATAAATTTGTCTATCTATACCAACACCTCATACAAGACCCCCACAGGCTTCTTGATGGTTCTGTCTTCCACTAACAACCGTATTTTCATAGGGACAAGGCTCCCCAAACACAGCTTTCTGAATATAGCCAGAGGCATTAAGTTAATGCAAGCCCCCAGTTTACATTGTTCTTTGGCAAATGCTAGCTCCCCTAGAGTGCATGGTATGGTGAATACACCCGGGTCTTCGTGCTTTTGCACTAATGACTTTGTACTGGTGGCACTACAACATTAAACATTGCTTGATCGCCATCGAGTGAGACTCTATCATTTGATTAATACTTGAGATATTTGCTTTCCTTCTCTTTAAATTTTTATCTTTTTGGTCGGCTCGCTTCATCAATTTTTCAAACATTTCTTCAATCCTGGAGTTTCTTGATCCGGCATCACGATTATATGGTGGAACATAAGAACCATTCTTGAATCCCTCTCTTCTCCCCCATTCTACTTATGGCACTCTCTCTCTCTCTCTCATAGTATCCACTCTTGTTGTCTCTGTACATGCCATCACGGTTGAACTTTCGACCTTGACTCCCGAAACATTGCCTCCAATAATACGAATTGGACCCTTGGGGGTTCTTCCGGAAACCCACTGCTTGGTTTCTTACAAAACATGCATCCTCATCAAAGAATGGGTCATCATAGGTAGGAGCCTTCAGAGGATGGTGAGTGACTGTAACACACCACATATTACAACACTAGTTCTATGCAAATGAAACACGATATGGCTTTTCAAATTAGCGCCAATTTTTAGAAGTGCTTGAATCTCGAATTAGAGGACGATATGTATGTCTAACTCTGAAGAGGGTTGAGTGAAAATAAGTTTTAAGTCAAATGGAGGAGATAACAACTTTAAATAAAGTAAGAGAACTGAGATGCTTGTAGGACTTAGTAAGATAGCAGGCGAGTCACCTACTTGCTTAGCTTAAATTTGCTAGCTAAACGGAGACTAGCCAGATGCCGAATTTGTCCAATTTTGATTATGAATAAAGTCCGTGTTAAGAGTGCGACTTTAGCTCGTATTTTACCATCGTAAATAGACAATACTTACAGCCCAAGATGAATAATAAATGGTCCAAAGTACATCACAACCCACTTGACTAATTGGGCCCAAAACTAAGTAAGGAGGAAAGGGAAAAATGGCAGTCAAGGCCCAACCAATTTGAACCCAATAAGGCCCAAGTGAAAGTGGAAAGAAGCTGCATCACCAACTTAATAAAGTAAGGCTAAAAATGCCTTAGTAAGTTGGCAAAAGTTCCTCTTTAAAAAGGGTTTAAAATAGCTCCCATACGCCATTCTAACTTGAACAAAAAAAAAATCAGATTGTCTTCCAAGTTTTCTCTCAACTCTTTCTTGACTTTACAAGCAGCCACAAGAGACTCTTAGGGATCTTGGAGAAGCCCTACACCTTAAAGGTAAAGGTAAGTAATTACAATTGTGTGTTTGGTAAGGCTTCTTCATGAAAATCAAGAGACTATCTTGGTTAGGTATATGCTGAAAATTTTTGACAACATGTGTTCAAGATTGTTATACATGTTTTCTTGTTTATTTGGAAGATTTTCTCGTTTTGGTTGGATTGATTAAGAAGGGATGCTACTGTTCTTAATGAGTATTGATTCTTTAATAATGTATAATGGCTGCTACACCATTTTTATAGTCCACAAAAGCGAGTTCTTATAGGATATCGCAATTGTATTCTTAGTACGAACTTGTGGGCTGATGGATGGAAGGCTATTGCCTCACATCCTTCATGACTACTTTGGTACTGTTATAAGAGTGTTTTAAGGCTGTTTTTATGTATAGATGTGTTAAGGACAGTTTGGGTAAAGCTGAAACAGGTTTGGGATTGTCGACGTCGAAATGTAACGAAGGGATGTAACGTTATGCCGCCTATTTATATGTTGCGTAGAATTGTTGTGTATTGTGCTTTGTGGGCTGTTGTAAGACTGTTATAGCACTAAAACAGGCTGCATATGATGTGTATATTAGAATGTGTATTAGAAAATGCGATTAGGGAAGGAAAGGTTGAAAGAATACGCTCGGGTTTACAATTATATGCTTGCTGCCTGTATATTCTTTTTATGAGATTGGGCTGCCAAGATGTATTTATTAGCTGCTAATTCTAGTTTTATCACCAACTATGCTGTAGATAAAAATTTGGAGGAAGGGAAGGTTATCTCGAGGTAATAACGAGGTCGTACAGCAAGGTATGTAAGGCTACTTGATTTCATATTATTTGGCATGAAACACATATCCCTTATTGGCACATAAAGGCACTTACCAACTCTGACACAACTATTTACCGTGTCTCCACTCTTTCACATGTTCAGATGCTCCCACATATAGTCACTTGCAAACCTGCATACATACTTGGATACCAAGATACACGAGGTTGTTCTACTAAATAAAGTCCATGTGTTGTTCTACCTCCGATGCATTTCATTATTTGTGTAACCTACTCCTTTCATTATGGTGTTGTCTTTTATGATTATTTACATGCCATATATTGTATCTAAACTCTTACAGATCCTATATTATGACCACCAAAAGAATTATCTCAAAGGTAATCGAAAGATAAAGTATATTGCTTATTGATAGGTGGTAACCCGAGGGGTGGAAAAATCACCTGGCCAGGGTCGATCTTATCACGGGGGTTAGTCCAAAGGGTTAAAGGAAAAGCCTAGCCAAGGCCGATTCCGATATTTATTTAGCACCGATCAACTAGTCATCTGTATTACTTATTGTGCACAGATTATACAGTAAAGATAAAGTAATAGAAAGAACATAAAGTACGTGATCCCGCAGTATAACTAAAGGTGGTCTCTTATCCTACACTAGTACATGGTTTTGTTTGAGTTGTTACTTCATATACAGTATTTCCTGCCATATATATTCAGTACATTATCTCATACTAACGTCCCTTATGGAGTACAGGATATCCAGCTATAGGTGCAGGTGCTAGTAGATCTCCCCAGTAGGAGTACAGGATATCCAGCTGATGTTACTAAGCTCCACGCTGCTTTGGAGCTTTGTGCATCTAGATCTTATGTTTTTGTATTGTATAGCTAGCTGAGGCAGGGCCTGTCCCGACCCTTATCAGATACTTTTCCCTTATCTAGAGGCTTTGTAGACTATGTAAATTAAAGTGTGGTCATGTCTCGTACTCTAGACACCGTGACCCCAACGGCCTAGCCATGTGCATCTACTTTTGGCTTGTTATCACTGTTTATTTTCTTAAAGGCATGTCAAATGTAGAAATCCCTTATAATATTTATAGAAATCACATGGATACAGGTTGGTTCTCCAGAGCCTCATCGGCAATGGGTGCCAGTCCGCCCTAGCAGGACTTTGGGCGTGACAGTGACTGTCTTGACAGTTGCTTGATTTTGCATTAAAACCAAGTCCATACTTGTGCGAAGTTGAGCAAGTTACTCCACGATCTCTTCGTTTACCTTTTCTTGCTCATAATTGGTATTAACCGCACAAGAAGATTTCATCACACCCTACTCTCATTGACCCCATGCTCTATTTGTTTTGACCACTTGCTCTATCCTTGTGGCTATCAATGCGAAAGGTTGGTCTAAGAACATGCCTCCCATGATTGTGTCGACGCAAGCTTGATTATTCCCATCAAGTACCCGATAGAAAATCTCAACAAAGGCATCATCCACAATCTTGTGATTAGGGATCATTCTCAAGCATTTAGTAAAAGCCTCCCATGTTATGCTAATAGAATCACCCAACAATTGCTCAAAGTTGTTGATTTGGTCCTTAAACCTCAACTTCTTCGATCTTGGGAAGTACTTTTCAAGGAATACTCTCTAAAGTTCAGCCGAACTTGTTATCGCACCTGGAGGAAGCTCAGACAACCATACAGCTGCATTGCCAGTCAATGATAGTGGAAACACTCTTAAATAGACCACATCAAGAGAAAGGTTTTATGTCCCCATGAAACTTTTTCAAACAAACACAATATTTTTAAGACGACGATGGGGTTCCTTCGAAGGTAGCCCTATGAATAGACTGCGATTTTGGAGCATTTGGAGAAATCCACTCTATACTATAAACTTACTATCTGCCGGTAGAGGAGGAAGTACTATAGCATTGATAATATCCATAGCCATAGGGTTAAATCAATATTGATTTGACTCATAAGCATTTTCATTGAACTCCCTGAGCTGTGGCTTGTTACCCTCTATTATGGATTCTCCTCTCTTTCCATATCCTCATTCGAATGCATATCCTCCTCAACCTTAATATCTTGATTCACTTGAGCCATTCTTCTTGGTAGTCGATGGATCTCTATATTGGATGGAGCTAAAGGATTGACTTGGCTCTTCGTGTTGGGTATACAACCTAGTATACCCTGAAAGTAAAATCAAACAACAAAAATAAAAAACAAAAGTAAAGTATAACAGACTATAGAAATCAACACTAGAATTAACTAGTAGTGAAATCAAATCAAAACTTAGTTGTATTCCCAAGCAATGGTGCCATAAATTTTGCTGACAACCTGATGTTAACGCTCCAATAAGAAAGCGGTCATTGTTAGCAATTAACCTAGCCGAGGTTAGGGTCGAATTCACAGGGAATACGGAGCTTGACTACAAGACTTCACTACTAATCATTTCTAGTATTCATGACTACAATCTCTACATGGGGGGTTTTTGTGATTCAAAAACAAAATAAAATAAACACTACCTATAATACAAGGAAATACTCAATTTTGGGGACAACTACGAAATTGTGTTCCCCATGGTTAATCGACTTGATTACCCTAGATAACATATCTATAATTGGTGTTTTACATGCAGAATGGTAACTTAGGTTCTTCCAACCCTCTTGTAAAAGTGAAGGTCAAATTTCACCATGGCGCTTGGTCAGCCACCACGGTGTGCCAACTAACCGTTACCAATAGTCCCAGTCAACCTCCCACTGGTCAGGTTTGGTTAATTAGACAAGAACACATCAATCGAATTCTATCATCCACATCACTTTTCCTACTCATCACTACCTTGGTTGGAATCATGACAGTAGGAAGTGTTTGATGTTGGCCACGACCAAACAACAATAAAAATGAAGGAAAATCGATAATACATGCAAAATCCAAATCATAGAAATACAGGGAACCTATGTTATTTCAAGTCAACTACCGATGGTTCCTACAACCCCAAGTTATGGGTGCTTAGCTATTCATGGCTAAAGAAAAACGCACAACAATGCTCGTGATAGACATAGTTGAGAGTTTTACCGATAACAATGAAGAAAATAGGCACCAACAGTTGCAAACCTGGAAGCTTGATTGATCAACAATGAGTACAAGGCAAGATTTGCAATCCCCAAAATGGGTTTTCCAAGAGAGAACAATAAATTACTCTAAAAAACTAAGAAAAGATTCAAAAATGTAATGGTACATAGTCTACTGGTCGAACTCTCCTCCCAAAAATCTAACTTAAACTTTACATAGTATCTACAAAATAACATTAGAATTTACACAAAAGACAGCTTGCAGCTGATACGTCTTGTAGTTATGACTCATAGGATGACCTACGAGTCATATTCGGGGTCTCATATCAGGTTCTTGGCATCTTGGACTGAACTGGTATGATCCGCATGTATGAGTCATTGCTTGGAATATGACTCGTATGTTTAGCTCATAGTCTTGGTCTTTAATGTTTTTTGATCCAACATTTTGGCTCTCTGATTCTTGCTACGAGTCCACCTATATGAGTCATAGTGTGTATTATAACTCATAGGATGTCCTTATAGGAGTGACCTTCAATGGGCAAATTTCTGATTTGTGGTCTTTGATTCTTGCTACGACATAACCTATGACTCATAGGTGGGCTTGTGTGGCCTATGCTTTAGCAAAATCTGCAACTTTTTTTCAAAATCATGCCAACCTAACTTTTTTTGCACGATTAACTCAAAAACATATCAAAACAATAAAAAGTCGCCATAAGAACTCATAAAATCCCTTATTTAAGGAACCAATTGTATTGTATTTTGACAGAACATCAATTATATTATTTAATGATTTTATTGATACCTTATGATGTTTTACCAAGTATATACCTTATTGGTTCCTACATGGTAATATCATGTAGGTATAGAGTATGTGTTAGTACATTTGAATGTACTAGCTATATAGGATGCAATGCAACAAGAGATAAACAACATAATCGAAATGCATAAGCAAAGACAATGAGTAAAATATAAAAATATGGCATGCATGGAAGATGCTTGAAGTAAATTATGCTTACATAGATCATAATACATGTGTGAGAACAGACCATCATTATAGAGTACATAGTTTATCATGGTACAAACCCCTTGATTGGTTAGTGGATCGTCTCACCATACCACCCTTGGTGATTGAGGTACAATCCGTTCAATTGGTTGTTAAGGTACAAACCCTTTGACATGGTTATCGAATGTAACACCTTACATCCTAAGTGATTGAGGTATCAACCCCTCAATTGTGTTAATGAGTTATCATCCCCTCAATTCGGTTAATGAGGTGTAAATCCCTCCATCAGGTTAATGAGGTATCAAGCCCTCAATTAGGTTAATGAGGTTTGAACCTCTAAATTAGGTTAATGAACATCATCCTCCACCAAAGTGGTCATCTCACAACACTAAATAGTAAAATACTATAGATATACAATCCTTTCATCGTCATAAGGTCATTCAATGCATATGCCATGCATTAGGCCTTCAACAACTCAAGATACATGATCCGGATATTTTACCAAACACTTGGCGGATGTGTAATGCTAGTGTAAAGCCATGCAAACCAAGAGTGGAATCATGCTAGAAAATTCAGTGTCAAACCATCAATAGACACTTGATACACCCTCACACAATATACATAAAAACCCTTCATCAAATCTCACAATATATAGATCTTAGATTCATATCTCAAAACATGCTAAAATAATAACAATTTCATGAAACCCCAACATTGTATGCAGTGAAATTCATAATAAGTAAGACCTATGAGTAAATCAACTTTAAATAATGCATTTTAGGTAAAAAGGGAGCTTGGGGATGATGGGTGAAAGGACCCAATTGTTGAAACCTACATACCTTAGCTTTGGGAGAATTCTTGATGAAGATTGGAAATGGAGACTTGAAACTTGAGTGGAATCCTTAAGATCCAGAAAAGATTTGGACACTTGCTTTTTGAGTGAAATAATAATCTAAATGTTTGAGAGGGTTTTGGGGAATGACTTGTGTGATATGAAGGTATAATATGGCTAAGTGTAGGTATTTTCATGTATGTAAAAGCTTAGGCCCAAGTCCTAAAAGCATTAGATAGAACTCAAAAAAAAAAAAAAAAACTGCACGAAATAACACACTGGTGCGCCTTGTCCTCGTTGCGCCAGGGCACACCTGCTCACTGTTTTTTGCTCATTTCGAGTTTTTGAAATTTGCTACGGTTACTCTAAAATCAGGGTTAGACCCATTTCCCACTCGATTTGACCACCTGATCAAAAATCTGAAGTAAAATTTTCGATATCAGGCACGAATTTTGTGATATATGAAAATTACAATTTCAGGCAATTTTTGGGGTTGTTTCAACATCTCCCCCTTGGAAACATTCATCCCCAAATGTCAAAGAAATATATATAAGAGAGATAAACAAGATGATTTCAGCCCACACAATAATGCAACGACTTCTCAGTAGCCTCTATAACTAGATCTTATCCCAATAAAGCCACCTCTCTAAACTCAAACTAGCCAACCGATGATCTACAATGTCTTCTATAATGAGCCTCAAAAGGTGTCATACCAATGCTAGAGTGATAGCTATTGTTGTATGAAAACTCAATCAAAGGAAGATGGTCATCACAACTCCCCTTAATCTCCAAGACACAAGATCTAAGAATATCCTTAAGTCTTTGAATGGTTCTTTCGGCTTGCCATCCATTTGAGGGTGAAAGGCCGTACTAAGATGAACTTTTGGAAAAAGACTCCTTTGAACATACCTCTAAAAGCTTGAAGTGAATTGTGCATCACCATCTGATATGACGGACACAGGAACCCCATGTAATCTCACTAACTCATGGATGTACAACCTTGCATACTCTTCAGCCCCATATGTAGTCTTAAGCTGTAGAAAGTGAGCTGATATAGTCATCCTATCAACCACCACCCATATGGAATCAAAACCCTTCCTAGTCTCGGTCAACTCAACCACAAAATCCATATTAATCACCTCCCACTTCCAAGAGGGAATCTCTATGTCTTGGGTTAGGCCACCCGACCTTTGATGTTTGGCTTTGACTTCTTGACATCTATGGCAGTCGAAAACGAATTTGGCTATGTCCCTCTTTATGCCTCCCCATCAATACACATCCCTCAAGTCTCTATACATTTTGGTGGAACCACAGTGGATCGAATAAGAAGAATTATGGGCCTCATCAAGGATATTCTCCCTCAAACCATCAACACAAGACACACACAACCTATCTTGGTACCTAAGGGCACCATCTCCCCCTTGGGAGAACACCTCTACTTTGCCATTTTTACCAAGGCCTTCTATTCAAACAAGGAGGAGTCAATATCTTGTTTTTCTATCAGCTCATCAAGCATTGAAGACTTAGACCCATCAACAACAACAACATCATTATCACCAAACTCTTCCAACCTGACCCCCAATATATCCAATCGATGCACCCCCTAGCCATTTCCTTATCACCGCCACAAACATGAGCTAGGCTACCCATAGACACCCTAATAAAAGTATCCGCCACTGCATTTACCTTACCAGGATGGTGATGTACACTCATGTCATAGTCCTTAAGAAGTTCTAGCCACCTTCTTTGTCTCAAGTTGAGATCTATTTGAATGAAGACATATTGGAGGCTCTTGTGATAGGTGAACACATCAACATGCACCCCATATAAGTAGTGATGCCAAATCTTTAATGCAAACACAACGGCGGCTAACTCTATTTCATGGTTAGGGTAGTTTCTTTCATGTACCTTGAGTTTTCTAGAAGTATAAGCTATGACCTTACCATTTTTCATCAACACATAACCTAAACCGACCCAGGAAGCATCATAATACACCATAAATCCCTCAAGCCCATCCGATAATAACAATGTAGGAGCAAACACAAGATTGCCTTTCAATGTTTGGAAGATTCTCTCACACTCATCTGTCCACACAAACTTAACCTTCTTTTGAGTCAATTTTGTCAGAGGGAAGCAATGGAGGAGAACCCATTCACAAACCTTCTGCAATAACCCGCTAGGCCCAAGAAACTCCTAATATCTGACAGGGTCAATGGTCTATGTAGATTTCTAATCACATTGGTCTTGTTCGGATCCACCTTAATACCATCCCCTGACACTGTATCACCCAAGGAAACAACCTCCTTCAAAAAAAAAATTTCACACTTGTCATATTTGGCATACAATTTCTCCTCCCTCAAATCTTTGAAACACAACCCTTAAGTGCCCCATATACTCCATCCTAGTATGTGAATGGATCAAAATATTTTCAATAAAAACTACAACAAAGGAATCAAGGTAGGGTTTGAAGACCCTATTCATTAGATCCATGAAGATGACTGGTGCATTGGTCAACCCAAAAGGCATCGCAACAAACTCATAATGCCCATATCTAGTTTGGAAGGCCATCCTGGGAATATAACACTCCTTTACCCTCACTTGATGATACTCGGACTGAAGATCAATCTTAGAGAGAAAGGAAGCCCCTTGTAATTGGTCAAACAAATCATTAATCCTTGGAAGAGGATATATATTCTTTATAGTAACCCTATTGAATTGCCGGTAGTCAATGCACATTGTAAGTGACCCATAATTCTTCTTTAAAAACAACACTGGTGCGCCCAAAGGTGATTAGTTAGGCCTAATAAATCCCTTCTATGACAAATCCTTCAATTGTTTCTTTAACTTCTTCAACTCTTCTGGACCCATATGGTAAGGGAGAATAGAAAGGGGTTGAGTATCGGGAAGGAGATCTATGCCAAAAACTTTCTCCCTTTCGGGAGGGACACCGGGAAGGTCATTTGGGAAGACATCAAGGAACTCTTTTTACAATCGAAACCGGCTCTATGGGAAGGACTTTAGACTCCATATCCCTAACCCTCACCAGATTGTAAAGACACCCCTTGGAGATCAGCTTACGGGCTTTAATGCAAGAGGTAAACCTACCTTTGACCACCACATCTTGACTTTCCCACTCAAGAACGGGTTCATTAGAGAATTTAAATTTGACCCTACGGTTCTACACTAAATAGAAGCATAGTATGCATGCAACCAATCCATCCTAAGAATGACATTAAAATCTACCATGTCTAATTCAATAACATCTCAAGGAAACAACTTATGCAAAATGCAAATAGGGCAACTCTTATAAACTTTCCTATCAACAATAGAGGCACCGATAGGAGTAGACACTTCATATGACTCGTGCAACAACTCAGGGTCAACATGTAACTTTTGGCCAACAAAGGGGGTGACAAAAGAAAGAATGACACTTAGATCAATCAAAGCATATACATCAAAGTCAAAGCTTTTCAACATACCAGTAATAACGTTAAGAACATCACCAAGATCTTTCCTCTTATGTAGATCATAAAATCGATTGTGCCTCGGGCACCACCTCTACCTAATGGAATCGCATTTGCACCCCGGCCTTTGCCATGATTTCTTGGACAATCCGCCTTCTTGTGACTAAGTTCCCCACATTCAAAGCATGCATCAGAACCTTTCAAACATGGGCCTCCATGGCTCCTTCCATATTTGGGGAACACATCAATCGGAACCACACCACCAACACCTTGAGGCCTAGGAAAGTCATTGGAAAACCCCCTATTAGTAGCATGAGAATACCCTTGGCCTTAATGAAATCTAGCGCCATTTTTGAATTTACGCTCAAATCGGGCCCTCTTGACCTTATTCCCCCTTCTCTTCCTCAATTTCTCCTCCTCCATTTGCTCGGCATAGGTTATCAATCGAGACAAGTCCGTATCACTAATTAGCATAGCATACTGGCATTCTCCACTGACTAAGTTGGAGAACCCCATTACAAACTTATTCATCCTCGATCTAGGATCGACCACCAAATGAGGAGATACTTTTAAAGTTGATTAAACTTGAGGGCATACTCCCACACGCTCATAGAACCTTGTTTCAAGTCCATTACCTCCGCCAATTTAGCCTCTCTAAGCTCAAGAGGAAATAACTGATTATGAAAAGCCAATTTGAATTCCTTCCAAAGCACCACATTACCATTTCCCTTCTCCCCCTTCCATTGGTCATACCATACATGGGCTACCCTTTGAGTTTGTACGCCGCCAACTCCGCCTTTTCATTCGTCCCAACACCTATGATATTGAAGATCTTGTAGACCTTATCAATGAACTCTTGTAGATCTTTATCTACCTTTGACCCATAGAACACCAAAGGATTAATCCTCACGATGTCCCTTACCCTAGCTCTCGGGGTAGTAGCATAAGGGGATTGGGCCCCTTTATTGACTTGGTTGGCCACAACTTGGGCAAGCATAATGAGAGCATGCCGAAGCTCACCATTGGTAGGTTGCTCCTCGGAGGTTTGGGTGCTTCTTCCTCTAGTATTTGGCATGATCCAGCATAGCAAAGAACAATCACTAAGGGAAAACATACTACAACTCTATATCACACCTTAGGGCACGAAGAAGGGAAACATTTCCTAAAACGTCTCATAGCCTCCTAGTCATAGTCATAGTGCACTTCACAACCACGAATAGAACTCTAATCAAATTGGAGTGTTGGATTCCAAGGATGTATCAACCAAGTTCCTTGATACCAAAGTCTGCCATGATCCAAGCCTAGGACCTAGACGTGACATGACGAATGGGAAATCAAAAAGAACCCCAAACAAGCCTCTTAACTTATCATTACACGTCATTGGTCGCGGAAGCATATAAAAGACATAAAGAGTAAGAATAGGAGTAAAAAGGCTAAGGGGAAAGCTTTCATAACATCATAATCGTGAGACAAAGGGTCAAAGCTCATATCATAGATATATAATGTGTCCAACAACACCTCTAATACATAGATAAGAGCGGGGGCCAAGTCAAAGCAACTGCACTTACCCTCATAGTGAAAATAGACAATAAAGAAGAATTACATAGTAAGGGCAACATAGACTAAGGTCCCCGAAGTGGAGAACTCACCAACTAGATTGAGTAATACCAGACTAGCCACATGGAGGGGGAGCATGATCAACTTGGGTACCGGTTCCTATATGGTGATAACATGTAGGCAAGAGCATATGTTAGTACGTTCGAATGTACTAAGTATGTAGGATGCAATGCAACACGAGATAGGCATTAAAGTCAAAATGCATATGAATAGGCAATAGATATCACATACTAACATGGAATGAGTGACCAATGCTCAAGTAAAACATGATTAAGTAACTCATACACTTATAGGATATCACATGTGTAGAGGAGATCAAGCTAGATTTCCAATGTACAAAACCCTTGGTTGGTTGATGATTGTCTCACCCTATCACCCCGGTGGTTTGGTACAAATACCTTACATGGTTGATGTTAATTTCACCTTATCACCTTGTTGGCAAAGTAGAAACCCTCACATGGTTGATGAGTACAACACCCCACTTTGGTTATCAACGTACAAACCCCCTGACAAGGTTATCTAGGATCTTAGTAGCCCCCCAGATCGGGCATGGTCTAATGAAACACTTTATATAGATTATATCATATATATAAACTTCTTTCATCATCATAACATCAATCATATCATATCTCATCTTTGGACCTTCAATTCCTCAAGAAACCATATCCAGACATTTTATCAAAAACTTAGAGTGTGTAATGCTAGTATAAAACCATGAAATATAGAGATGAGATTATACAAGAAAATCCATTGTAAAACCATAAATCAATACTTTGCAAATCTTCTCAAGCAACATACATCAAAACTTCTTTTCAAATCTTACAATAGATCTAATATTTATAGCTTAATACATAGCAAAATTTTCACAACATTGCATAGCTTTGACATAGTT
>JAABOM020008232.1:0-19891 GCA_011800125.2 Solanum clarkiae | reverse complement strand
TAAGCGCATAGTTACAGGTTGGTTCTCCCGGGCCTTATCGGCAACAGGTGTCGGTCCGCCCTACGGGACTTTGGGGCGTGACAATCCCCTAACCACTTTGCCTCAACACACAACCCAAGCCAATCCGAGAGGTATCACAATACATAATAAACCCTTCCAACTCTTCCGATAAAGACAAGGTAGGAGCAGACACAAACTTATCCTTCAAGGTTTGGAAATTCTTTTCACACTCATCAGTCCACACAAACTTAGCCTTATTTTGGGTCAACTTAGTCATACGAGAAGCAATAAAAGATAACCCATTCCCAAATCTCCGGTAGTAACCCGTCAAGCCCAAGAAACTCCTAATATCCAAGGGAGTCAAAGGTCTAGGCCAATTTCTAATCATATCCGTCTCCTTTGGATCCACCTTAATATCATCCCCTGACACCCCATGACCTAGAAAGGTAACCTCCTTTAACCAATCACACTACTCATACTTAGCACACAACTCCTCTTTCCAAGATTTGCAACACTACCCCCAAATGGTTCACAGGCTCTAAATACATCAATACTTCATCACTGGAGACCACCACAAACATAACAAGATAGGGATTAAAGACCCTACTCACGAGACTTATAGACATAACTGGTGCATAAGTCAAACCAAGAGGCACTACCCCAAATTCAAAGTATCGGGAAAGACTTTCACTAACTCATTAGTCCCCAGAATCATCTCAATAGAAAATAACTTAGGTTCAACACCCCTAGCTCTTACAAGATGGTAAATGCAACCCTTAGAGATCCATTGTACCTTAAGACCTAAAGGACGGGTTTATTAGGGAATTAAAATCTAACTCTACGGGCCCTATAATCAAAGGAGGCACAACATTTATGCAGCTAATCCATCCCAAGTATGGCATCCAAATCCACCACATCAAATCCAACAAGTCACAAGGCAAGACCTAATGCAATATGAACACGAAACAATACCTATGAACTTTCTAACAACAATAGACTCAACAAAGGGGGCATAGACTCCAAATGTTCACACAACAACTCGGGGCACACTTGAATCCCACTAGCAACAAGAAAGAATCATGAAAGAAAAAGTGGCACTCGGGCCCATCAATGCAAACACATTAAAACTAAAAAAATTTCAACATACCGGTAGTAACATCGGGTGCCCCATCCCCTTCTTGCCTCCTACATTTTGGGCATCTAAGATGGGTCACCCCTTCATCACTCCCTTTACTCTTATTGCATTTATGGGGGAAATTCTCCTCTTATGTCCCACTCCACCACAACCGAAACAAGTATTAGTGCCCTTCAAACATGGGCCTCTATGAGCTTTACTACATGTTGAACACATAGCATCAGCTCTATATTTGAGATGTTGGAACTTACCCTCAACACGGGCCCTCTTGGCCTTACTACCTCTCCTCTTACCATTTGAGGTCTCGGGAGCACTCACTTATTGATTAAGTTGAGTTGCCAATTTTGCCACTGCTTGGGTCATTACCCATAGAGCATTACGAACCTCCGCATTCGATATATCATCATCCTGAGTAGCTTGAGACATATCCTGAAATGTAATGGTTAGCAATTAGCAATAAGCCCTAGGGGACCTAATTTTATCGCACAACATAGATCATGAAGAAGGGAAACATTTCCTAGAATGCCTGATAGCCTTCTATTCATAATCGTGACATGCTTCACAATAATGAATAAGACTCTAATCGACGCAGTGTGTTGGACATCGAGGACCTAATAACCTAGTGCTATGATACTAAGTTTGTCACGACCCAAATTAGAGCCTAGATGTGACACAATGCAAAGGAAAACCAAAGGAACCCTAACAAGCCTCTTAATATATCATTACACATCCTTGGTCGCAAAAGCAATTAAACACAATAAATGAGTATAAATAAGGGCATAAGGACCAAGGGAAAACCTTCATTTTATAAGAACATCAAGAGTGTCAAAGAGAGAGCCAAGCTCATAACATCCTTACATATTTGTCCAACAATACCTCTAAATATAGAACTTAGCGGGGCCAAGACAAGTATCTGGGCTCACCCTCATACTAATGACAATAGATAATCCAAATATACAAGTTATAGTCTAACATAAGCATGGAAGAAGATAGATGTTGTCTCCGGACTTGAGGACTCACCAAAAGCTAACTTGAATAATTTGTCTAGTCAAGAGGAGGAGAATCAATAGGAGCTCCAGTTCCTACATGGCAATATCATCTAGGCATAGAGTATACGTTAGTATGTTTGAATGTACCAAGTATGTACGATGCAATTCAACAATAGGTAGACAACATAGGCAAAATGCATAATAATATCTGATAGATAGCATAATAACAATATGGCATGTATGAATGATGCTTGAAGTAAAAACATGCTTATTATAGAACATAATACGTGTGCAGCAAGTGACCATCAATATAGAATATTCAACGTCTACCACCTCCTTGGAGAGGCGAATGAGGTATAAACCCTCAAAATGGTTAATGAGGTACCAACCCATGAATATGGTTACCCACTAGCCCCCGAGCTAGGGACCAAGGTACAAACCCCTCGATGTGTTTAATAAAGTACCAACCCCCAATATGGTTATACGGGCCTACTACCTCTCGTACTAGGTAATCAAGGTACCAACCCCTCGATCTGGCTATACAGGCCTACTACCCCATACTATGCAACCAAGGTACCAACCCCTCGATATGGTTACCCCGGCCTACAACCCTCCCGGCTAGGCTTGGTCAACTCACAACACTATAGAATTTTATCATGAAATTAACATATATACAACATACTTTCATCATCATAAAGTCATGTATCTCATATGCCAAGCATTAGGCCTTTAACAATTCAAGAATCATAATCCGGATATTTTATCAAACACTTAGCGGTTGTGTAGAGTAGTGTAAAATCATGCAATTCAAGAGTAAAATGATGCAAGAAAACTTGAAGTAAAATAGCCACCAATACTTGGTAATACTATCTTGCAAAACACATTGAGACCCCTCATCAAATCCCAAGAGAGATCACGGTTCTAAAGCTTAAAACATGCATAATCAGAATAGGTAAATCATCTCATAGTATAGACTAAAAAATGAGTAATCACGTATTTTCAACCAAACTTTCATAAAACCCCAATATAGTATATGATCGTAATTTCTAATGAATAATACCCATACACAACACAACTTGGAAACATGCAATTTTCATAGAAATAGAATATTGGACTTCATGGGTGAAAGGTAACCATGAATGAAACCCTCATACATTAGACCTTGAATTTTTTGAAATTGAGTTGTGAAAGACTTGAGCTTTGGAAGTGGGTTTTGGAATCCAAAGTTTGCTCTTGAGTTTCCTTGAATTTGTATTGGGGTTTTGATGGAGGCTCTTGACAGAATTTGAGAGTGTACTCCAATAGGGAGGATAAAATTTGATCTTTAGGAAAGGGTTTAGGTCTTTAGGAAGTGCTATAATAGCATAGGAATCCCAAAAAGACCAATAGAAATGACTAAATTTATGGAATGCCATTAATGAAACGGAATTTGGCAAAAACCTGTATATACCCCTGCACATACGAGTTCCACGAAAATGGGCATAACTTCTCTATCTGAACTCTAAATAGGTTGAAACAAGTGCATTGGAAAGCTAATTCAAAGAGCTTTAATTTGGTAGGCGTGGGCCAACCAGTTCTTTGTGTGCTAAGAGATATTCTCCTTTAAAGTTGACCCTCCTACTGGTACTTATGCAAAACTTAGCCATCGGAAATTTCTTTGAATTTGGCTTGATTTAGGGGACCCATGATGGTCTTAAATGACATAAATAAGCTTGACTTAGATTTGAATGAGATCTTGAGGCTTAAATGAGTTGCTTGAGATCCGGAAGTGAGTTTGGGACACTTGAATTGGTGAAATATTTGTCTAAGTGTTAGAAAAGTATTGGGGAATGTCTTCTTTGATATGAAGGTAAAATATGGCTAAGTATAGGTACTTTCACATATGAGAAGGCTAATGTCCAAGACCCAAAATCCTTGGACCGAACTAAATAAACTGACACAAAAATACACTATGACGTGCCCCTGGCACCTCGCGCCTGGGGCACGAATCTTCACTAGAAATTGCTCACTTGAAAAATTGAAATTGTGATTCGTTCGCTCTAAAATTCAGGTTAGACCCATCTCCCACTCAATTTTGCCCCCTGAACAAGAATATAAAGTCGAAGTTTTGATATCACACACGGATTTTGAGATATATAGAAATTACAATTTCGGGCACTTTCGAGCTACATTTTCGGGTACTTTTCGGGGTCGTTTCATTGACCAGCCCGATTATTGAATTTCAAAACAAATTAAAGAAGGTGGAAGGCCCTATGAGCATGGAGCAAAGATGTGTATAGAAATATTTTCCATAGAGTGGCTATGTTTAAGGATATTATTAAGGTGAAAGAGGCTTAATTTGAAGTAAACTCATCTCCTACTAACAGGGAGGAACTTAAAAGAACAGAAGCTGAGTTCAAAAAAACCGGTTGAACATGGAAGAACATTTTTGGCAACAGAAGGTTGCGATGAGATGGCTAGATGATGGTGATAGGAATATAAGATTCTTTCACTCATATGTTAAAGGGAGAAGAAAGAAGTTACATATTAGGGAGATAGTAAATGATCAAGGAGAAGTGTTAACTAAATTTGATCCAATAGGCAATGAGGTTATTAACTTCTTCACTAGATAGTATAAGGGAAAGGCATAAATTCCCCTCCCCCCTACTCCAAAGTTGTCCCAAAATGTTATTTACACTTTAACTATTTAAGTGACCTATTACACACCTATACTACGTCAAAGTGAATTTTTTTAACCCTTCCTACCCAAACCCCAGATATTATGTAGAGAGTCAGATGCACTTTCCCGCTGATAATGCCATGTATTAAATAAATTTCAATCCAATTTATTGACCCAAACCCATTTTGTTTCAACCAAACTCATTTTATTTCACCCACCCATTTAATTTCTCCAAAAACACTAAACTCCAATGAACAAATTTGATCATAAATCTTTGTTGTAGATTTCTTTGAAAAATTCATTGTAAAACCAAGCCCAAAGATCTCTCACACCGACAAATACTCCCAAAATTTCTCCAGATAATTGTCTTAAAAAGATTCGATTTTGACCATAATAGACCAAAGAAAATTTCTCCCAAGGACAAATAAATCTAGTGCTCAGAGTGGCAAAAATAAGAAGTCATGGGGTAGCATCAATTATCACCTACAGAGGCTTAACAAGGGAAGGAAGTAACTTGAATACAGAGATGCTTTCTCCAAGTCATCAATGAGGAACATTTTTTTAGAAGGTCCGCAATAGCACAAATTCAGACGCTATTTATTTCTGTCATTGTGTATCCTTTCAATGGTAGTAGCAGGAATGAAAGTTGAATACTCCAATTATTTCTTTTCGTCTTCTAAAAGTGCAAAAACTTGTAGTAGAAGAAATGTAATTTTAAATAAGATTGTAGAAGAAAGTCGTGACACTGTTTACTTCCAAGGAACAAAAATAATTTTCAGCTGACTCACAATTGAAAAACAAAAAAATCTAGTCATCGATTTCAACCATTAATAAAAGAAATTTCTAAAAAATTCTTCAATTTAATGAAATTTCCAAAGAAAAAAAAACATATAAGACCCATTTGGATTTGTTTCAATTGTACCTAACCCCCTCCAAATTCCTTTTTTCCAGAGAGTTTTCAGGCATAAAAATAAGAAAGCATGCCAAATTTTCTCTGGAAAGAGGAGTTTTTCGGCGAACTGTCGATTTTCTGGAGATGCGAGGTGATTGTTCTGTGATTGTGGCTTTTGGGTGGGACTCTTTTGGTGGATTTCGATGACTTGAGTTGCTTGGTTGTTGATGCTATTTCCTAGTGATTCTAGATGAGGGGAGAAAGGAGAAGTGAAGTATTTTAGGTTTTCGCCGGCAAGCATCGACGGTGGACGGTGGTGAGGTCGACGGGCAAAGGGGTATGGGTTGTTATTCCCCCATTTCTCCAACAACAATTAGCATTGAAAAAATGAGTTGGGAGGTGTGGGTTCTATTTATTAGACTCTTAAAAGATAGTTTTAGTTAAAAAAAATTAAATCAATGATTATATTAGAAACAGGACGTGCTAATAGAGAGTGACAGAGACGCGCTTGGGATTTGGGGTAAGAAGGTTAAAAAATCACTTTGGCATAGTGTAAGTGTGTAATAGGTCACTTAAATAATTAAAGTGTATAAATGACTTTTCGGGATAATTTCAGAAAAAATTTATGTCTTTTCCTAAAAATTTAATGTAGAGGAGTATGAGGAAATGGTGCAACTGCCAGAAGAGGAGGAGGTAAAAGAGGTTGTTTTTTACCTAAGTGCTAATAGTGCAAGTGGTCCGGATGGTTTCACAGGTGCCATTTACCAAAGCTGTTGGGAGATTATTAGAGAGGATATAATTAGGTGAGCGAGGGCATTCTTTCGTGGCTACGAAATGACCAAATTGTCACCCATACTAATCTGATACTAGTTCCTACGAGGGAGATAATGATGGGCTTCTCAGATCTTATACCAATCAGCCTAAGTTCTTTTGCTAATTAGACTATATCAAGAGTGATTCATGCCAGATTAGCAAAGGTCCTCCCCAAGATCATCTCACCAAATTAGTCAGGATTTGTGAAAGGAAGGAACATAGTAGAAAACAACCTGTTGGCACAAGAGATAATAAGAGACATCAACAAGAGGAATAAACATGTCAATGTGGTGGTGAAATTAGACACGGAAAAGGCATATGATAAGTTGTCGTGGATCTATCTCACAAAGGTGCTTAGAAAGTTTGGATTTTTAGAAATCATTATTGATATGGTGTGTAGACTAGTATCTAATAACTGGTATTCAATAATGATTAATGGAAAGTCCTAAGGTTTCTTAGGTCTAGTAGGGATCTGAAACAAGAGGACCTTTTATTTCCAACTTTATTTATTATTGGAACAGAGGTACTATCAAGCGGACTGAATAAATTGAACGAGGATGCTGAGTTCTTGGGATATGGTCTTCCAAAATAGAGTCCCCAAATAAATCACCTTGCATATGCAGATGATACAATTCTATTTAGCTCAGGGGATAAGAGATCGATTATAAAGATGATGGAGGTGCTAAAAAAGTATGAAGATGTATCAGTTCAGAAAATTAATAAGAATAAAAGCTCTTTCATCCTGCATGACAACACCCCCACTGGCAGTGGAAATTAGACTAAGCAGGGTAAGACGTATCAAGCAAGATAATTTTTCTTTTGCTTACCTTGGTTGTCCAGTCTATTATGGCAAAGGCAAGACTGTGTATTTTGAGGATATAGTGAGGAAAATTGCAAGAAGAATCTTCTCTCGGCACAACAAGCTGTTGTTTTTTGGTAGAAGACAAATTCTCATTAAACATGTACTTCAGTCTATCTCAATTTACTTATTGGCAGTCATAATCCCTCCAAAAAGATGTTATTCAAAGGATGCATCAACTATTTGCCAAAATTTTATGGAGTAATGCTTGAGGAGTGAAAGGGAAACACTGAATTGCTTGGAATGACCCATGTTATCCTAGGGAGGAAGGTGGATTAGACTTTAGATCCCTATTTGATATAAACAAAGCCTTGACTGCAAAGCTTTGGTGGACATTTAGGACTTCTACTACCTCCTTGTGGACACAATACAACTGGATCAAATATTGCAAGAAGTTACATTCAGTGATTGTATCCAACTTAGGAGCATCCCCTGTGTAGAGAAATATGATGATGATTAGGGAGGAAGTGGAATATAAAATATGGTAGCAAACAAAGGAAGAAAATTCTAGCTTCTGGTTTGATAACTGAACTAAATTTGGGGCTTTGAAAAATAGTATGGATAGAGTAGAGAAAGCAGAAATACAGGACTTCATGTTTGAAGGTTAATCAGACTAGGATAAACTGAGTCTGGTGTTATCGAGAGATGGTTGAGTACATAATAGAGAACATTGTTCCACCAGCTGGAAGGGAGTATTTTGATATACCCTGGTGGGTAGGAGATCCCTCAAGTTCATTTACTGTGAAGTCAGTTTATAATATGGTGTGAAAAAAGAAAGAGAAGGAGCAATGGACCAAACACGTATGGCTAAGGGGCTACTATTAAAGATTGCCATTTTTTACTTAGAGGATGTGGAAAAGGAGGATACCTACAGATGAAAATTTAAAGAGAATGCAAATTCAAGTAGTATCCAAGTGCAATTGTTGTAACAAGAGGTAAGAAGAGACAATAGATCACCTTTTTCTAACAACTCCCATAGCTCAAAGGCTATGGAAGCATTTTGCTATTTGTGCAAGTATATAGGTGGATGGAAGGCATTTATAACAGCTAATTTATAGTTGTTGAAAGTTCCAAGAATCAACCAAAGTGAAGAAGGCAGTGCAAATCATACTTATTATAGTAATTTGACAACTATGAAAGAGGAGGAATGTCCATAGACATAGGAAATCCTATTCGCATAACTGGTTGGTATTTCAATGTTACCAATCTATATTCTAGTACATTAGGAATAATTTCCCTTGGATCAAAACAATACCTACTCAATGGAGGGACATTGTAGATAGCCTCAGCAAATACAGACCCAAGTTATACTACCAGAAGATTATGTGGAAATCTACAACAAGTGGAGGGGTGATTTGCAACACTGATGGAGCAAGCATAGGAAATCCAGGTCAGAGTTCATATAGCTTCTGCAAGAGGAATAAGGAAGGGAATGTACTGTTTGTGGAAGCTAAAATGTATTGAGATAGTAACAAATATAGAAGCAGAGGCAAGGGCTATCATGGAAGCACTAAACAATTGTGTGGAAAAGAATTTTTCTAAGATCCTAGTGCAGACAGACTCCCCAGCAATTAGACAGATGTTGATTGGCAAGTGGAAAGTTCCTTAGAAATTAATAGAGTTGGTTGAGAAAATACAAGTAATTATTGAAAAAATACTTGTTGAAATTATTTGTATCTGTCAGGAAGCCAACCAATTAGCAGATTATATTATTCATGAAGCTTTCAATCAGAAAGACAAAATACAATATAATTGCTTTGCACAATTATCAATCATAGCCAAAAGAGTTCTCAACACTGACAAGAGCCAGATCCCAATACTAAGAGTTAGAACTAGACCTATTACAGCTAGTGTTACATGATTTCATCTACAGCAATAGCACACAAATATACAAATATACGAGTATCATGGGGCAGAAAAAAAGGGGATGTTGGGCTACATAATTACATTTAATATTGAGAGGCCTACAACTGTGTTATTACTAGTTCAGACAACAAAAGACAGTGATAGAGAATTAGAGATCACCAAAAAGAGGATTTTGTATCAACACTGGCATGGAGAAGCATCAGTCTCAACAGATCCAAAGATTGGATTTTGCCACACTTCCTACAGCAACAACCCAGGTGGAGGGTAAGACAAAAACATCAGCGGATAGGAAAAAAGAAAAGATGAAGGCTCACCAATCAATCTTTCCGGAGAAACTGATCTGCTGGTAAGGAGTTAGAGGAGGAGCGGACGATGGAGTAGCATCACATGGGACCCTGGAAGAATGGAGAGTCAAAGAGCAGAGCAGCACAAGATTAAAGAACAATGAAGCTGAAGAAAAGAATCACTTGCAAAGCCATGCTGAGAAGAAGAATCACAAGCATAAGGAGAATCGCCACCCAGAACCGAACACCGCCTCTGGAAATGAAGAGTCTCATCTAGAAGAGGGTAGGTGTAGGAATGGAAAGTCAAGGGACAATCTAGAAGTCCTTATATTGTAGGGTCTGAAGGGAGAATAGTACTGGGCCTAGACTCGAGCCTCCGAACACAATTTGTAACGTTACAAATTTTATTCTGATTTTCAATAAAATGATTTGGCAGCCTAACTATTTAAATTTAAAAAAAGAAAACTAATTCTTTCCTCTTTCTTTATTCTTCCCCCTTATCAGCTGCTCCACAACTCATGAGAGCTTGTCATTTCCTTGTTATAATATATTATAATTTATTTTTCTTTCAAATTCAAGTGCTAAATAGAAACTGTGTACGAAAAATTATTTTTCTTAATATAAAAAATCATGCGAACGAAAATGAGGGTGATGAAGTGGCTTGGTGATGGGAGGACAACGATGAAGTGTGAAAGAAAGAAAATTATTTGATAAGACTAAGGGTGTGTTTGGTACCTTCGAAATTTTTTTTTTAATTTTCTTATGTTTGGTTGGTCTAAATATTTTAAAAAATATTTGTTAAATCAATTTATTTTTCTCAAATTTAAGGAAAATGACCTTCTTCAAAAAACTAAAGATCAAAACTCTCCTCCAACTTCAAATTATACTATTTTTTTTTCTTACCTCACCCCTTACCATAACCCCCCTTCCCCTCGAAAAAATTAAAATAATTTATTTTTTCCCGACCCTCTATCATCCCGCCTCCTTCACCCACCCACTCCTCCCCTGCTCCCATAAAAAGAATTTAAAATTTATTATTTTAAAATTTTGAAAATTTTATTTTCTTACCGCCAACTTTGACCATTGCCTCTACTAGCCCCTGTTCCCCCATTCCCTATTGTCCCACAAAAAAAATTAAAAATTACTTTAGAAAAATATTTCAAATTTTGAGAATTTCATTTTTTTTTACCCCACTTTATCCCGCCTCCAGTCCCGCCCAAAAAAAATTAAAATTATGAAAGTCAAATTTTGGGTCAAAAATCGAATTGTGTTCCACTTCAGGTGTCAATGTGAAGTCCTGAATTGATTATCGGGGTTAATTTTCATCTCATAAACTATTTTTTTAAAAATATTTCTAGACAAAAATAAAAGATATTTTAAAAAAATATTTTCATTCACTAGAAAAAAATATAAACTTTTTTCAGAAAATATTTTCTACTGACCAACTAAATATTAAAAAGTAAGTCAGAAATCAATTTATTTTCTAGGAAAATATTTTACATGGAAAACATTTTCCTTCATACCAAATATACCCTAAACTAATGAAAGTAAAATAATGAAGAAAAGGAAAAAAAGAAGAGTTGTAGAAGGAAAAAAACACAGCCAAATTTAAATAGAAAAAGGGGCAAAGAAGACATAGAGGTGGAGGATGAAATTGAAAGGGGCGAAGAAGACATAGAGGTGGAGGATGATTTTTAATTTCTTAAAAGATATTATCATTTTTTTAAAAAAAATAAATGATGCATTTTTAGTTATGTATTAGGTACTAAATGTCAATGAAGCAAAAAAATGTGCAAGACTTTTTCAAAACAAAAATTGTTATTAAGAATTTTTACATGTGCCGAATGAAAATGAAGAACACTATTTTGCCCACGTCAAAATTTTTATGCATAATATATATATATATATATATATATATATATATATGTTCGAATAGTTTAGATATTCAACTGATGTTAATCTTGATTAAAATATATAAGCAATTTGTTGGAACAACTCTAAGGAATGACTTGAGCTAAAATTTTATAACAAGAAATCATGTCAGAACTAGTGAATTGTTCCATCATTTAGCAATGGAGAATCATTGGTTGTTTTCTCAGCACTGCGATAATCTCACTGAGTTTAGCAATAAAATTAAAATGCTACTCTATCATTTGAACAAATTCAAACCATGACGCTCTTCTTCTGCTTGAAATTGACAGTAACCGCAAGAAATAGAAGCCTAAGACATGTCGTTCAAAGGGAGGAGGATTGGCCAAGCATCATAACGAGTCCACTCATCTCATTAACCGTCAATGTGAGACTTTTGTCATTCTACAACACCCCACCTCAAGCTCAGTGCTTAATATCTGGTGCGTGGATAATTTTTTCAGAACTTATAAGGAGTTCACTCATCTCATTAATCACCAATGTGGGACTTTTATCATTCTTCAATAACTCTCCCGGTCCATATTAAGTGATCATTACATTTTTTTCATAATTCAAAACAAGTGTTTTTCTAGGTAACTAATATTTCATTAACCACCAAATGAACTTTATAAAGCCATAGCAATTTAACTCATTGCTATCTCAATTGGAAAAAAAGACTCCTAGCAGTAACTATGTCCTAGTTTGGAAATACAAGTTGTTGCAGTCTCAAGCTAACTGTTGCATTGCTCTTACATTAGAAATGTATGCTAATTCCCTAGCTATTGCATCGCTTTGTCTATTCCTTCCTTCAAATATTCTAAGGTTTTTTCCGATCTAGATCATATACACTATCTCAGTGTACACCAGTTTAAACATTGAGCCTTAATCGACCTGCCTTTTTAAGATACCACCAGCCAAGCTTGATGAGCAGCACAATTTGTTGCTGGTCTCCCCATTACCAATTTAACCAAGTTGACAGCTTCCTCCATATGTTGTGAGTGAGGAAACAATCTACAAAGAGGTGATTTCTAGTTTTCAATTCATTTTGGCAAAGTTTGCAGTTAGGATCAGCATATATTCTCCATGCTTGTAGCCTATATGCTGTCATAAGCTTATTTTATAGTAATAACCATAGAATGAACCTTTACTTAGGCCTTGCATTATTATCACACATCAAAGATTTCCAAGGAACTCTGGGTTGTTGTCCTAGTAGCTTGTGATAGATGATTTTGATGGATATTACCTGATGATTAGATGTTTGGGTTTGGCTTAATATTCCTCTTTTTGTAACTATTTTCCTTACCATCCATGATGCTTGAGAAGGTATGTTGTTTATAGAGATGTTATTATTCTTGATATAGTAAGAATGAATCTATTTAGTCCACAACTTATCATGTTTGTGTGCTAGATGCCAAGTGATTTTTGCAATTGCAACTTTGTTCCATAGTCTGATGTTGATCAAGCTTTGCCCTCAACTTGCTTTTGGTGTACACACTTTCTCCCAAGCTACCATTGCCCTCTTTGTTATGGTATTGGTACCTGACTATACTGAGTTTTTACAATGTGACTCAATGAGCTTAAGGACCTTAGAAGAGATGAGGAATAGTTGTGACCAATATGCTTGCACTCCAAATAACACTGCCTGTATCAATTGCAATTTCCCAACATAAGAGAGTTTCCTGGCAGTCTATGTAGTGATCTTAGCAATTATTTTCTCTACAAGTGGCATTCATTGTCTTAATGTCAACTTCTTTGTTAAAAGAGGAATCCCCAAATGAATGGAAGTTGGCCTATTGTCAATCCAGTTGCTTGAGTGATGTGCACTTACTCTTCATGTGAGACTCCTCCAAAGTATATAGAACTCTTTTCTTTGTTTGCCTATAGTTCAGATGCTTGAGCAAAGATATCAAATTGTCCCATCAGTGTTGTAACTGAGTTGAGATTCCCTCTAGCAAATAGCAACAAGCCATCTGTAAAGAAAAACTGTGAGACACTTAACTTAGCACACCTAGGATGATAGGAAAATCTCTTGTTATCTTTCAGCACATTGAGCAATCTACTTAAGTATTCCATAGCTACTGCAAATAAGTAAGGAGATATTGGATCTCCTTGTCTGAGTCCCTTAGCAACTGTGAATGGTGGATTAAGCTCTCCATTTATCATTATAGCGTAGGAAACTATTTTCACACATTGTATTACCCATTGAGTAAACTTTGCTGGAAAGAACAACTCATTCAATACTTGCTCTAGATATATCCACTCTACTAAGTCATATGCCTTTTGAAGATCAATATTTACCACATATCTAGGTAAGGTATGCTTTCTTTGGTATGCCTTGACAAGCTCAGTAGCAAGTAAGATATTATCTGTTATTTTCCTTCCTGGGATGAAACTTGATTAAGCCTCACTTATCACTGTTGTTAGGACACCTTGCGTTCTGGTTATTATGATCTTAGTAATGATTTTGTATAGTACTGTGCAGCATGCTATTGGCCTATACTCCGCTAGTGGCCTATACTCCTTCACAGTTGCTGCATTGTTCTTTTTTAGGATCAATGTGATAGAGGTACAGTTGATTGTTTTATATATTTTGCTTGAATTTAAGAACCTTCTGACTACTGTTGTTACTTCTTTCATAATCTGAGGCCATGTTTTCTTGTAAAATAGAGCATTATATCCATCTACTTCTAGTGTTTTATTATCATCAATACTCTTCAATCGAGCATTCTTTATTATTGATTGGTTAGCATAAAGTTATTACTTGTTGTTGGCTTAACACAGGTTCTATCCTTATGATCTCCTTGTTTACTTGTTGGTAGTGATGATGTTGTAGATCCAATTAGTGACTTGTAGAATTCTTGAACCTCATCTCCGATTACTTTTTGTTGTATCAGTCTGCTTTCATTAAAGGCTATGAGTTCTGTGATTTGCTTTTTGTGCATTCTCTCCTTGATGGCTGCATTGTAGTACTTGTTGTTTGCGTCTTCCAGTTGGATACATTTTATTCTTACTTTCTGTCTACGTGCACTCTCTTTAATTATTGACCATTTTTCAAGTTGCTAGATAGCTACTTTCTCCATTCCTGCAAGAGAATTTGAGTAGTTCCTGGCCATTTGCTCCTACATTTGATGAACTTCTTCTCTTGCTTTAAATATCTTCTGCTCAACACCTTTGAATTCTCTCTTATTCAGTACATTGAGTGGATCTTTAAGTGCTTCGAGCTTCTTTCAGATATTTTCTATAGGTTCCTTAGCCAGTTGTTTGCTCCATGTATTTTCAACTATTTCTTTAAAATCATCATATTTTGCCTATACATTAAAGAATCTGAAAGTTGATTTTACCTGATGATGTGTTGTTTTTAATATGATCAACATTGGAGTGTGATCTGACATCTAAGGAAGTGCATATTCAATATGAATTTTCCCTCATTTCATCATCCATTCATGATTTCCAAAAGCCTTGTCAATTCTACTACAAATTCTAGCATATCAACTTGTTTGTTTGTCCAAGTATAATATTCCCCTCTCCAAGCTAGTTCACTAAGCATTGTGTCTTGTATACCATCTGAATAGTTTTTAGTTTCAGCCATAGTGATTGGTGACCCAAATATTCTGTCTTGAGGACGTAGTACTGCATTAAAATCTCCACAGACTAACCAAGTTGTTGTAACTTTCTACCTTATGCTTTTCAGATCAGCCCAGAATGGTCTCCTTAGTTCCACGGTGTTGAATCCATATACAATAATGCATTCCCATGAATTTGTACCTGAAATATATGTAATGTTGCAGTGAATGAGCTAACTTGTAATGAGTGTTGCTACAGCTTTATAGACATTTAGATCCCATGCAAACTATATCCTACCATTGTTGCTACATCGATAGTTGGTAACTACTTCCCATCCAGGCAAAATATTGTTTGAAATTTTAGTGACATTTTACTGCTTAACTCTTGTTTCAACTAATCCAACAATTCTTATTTTCCTACTTTTCAAAAGGAATTTAAGTTCCTTTTGCTTAAGTCTCTTATTTATTCCTATAATATTTTATACTAACCAAGTCATTAGATGGACTTTGAAATTTATCCCCTTTCAGTAGGCAACTTGCCTAACTCACTCCTTTCCCATGTCTGACTAATTAGCTTCCCAAATGCATTCCTCACTGGTGTGGACTTAAGAGTAGGGAAATCATTTAGGCTGAACTCTGGACTACCTCTTGTTATCACTGCTTGAGGGTTCTTCTGAGGTGTGTTCACCACTTGCTAAGGTTGTGTTGTGTTGCCTGTGTCAGTCCTTACTGGTGGTACTTGTTCATCCTTTACATTCTTCTTTATTAGCCCCTTACTTCTCCATTCCTGCATCAATTTCTTGGGTTACTACCTCTTAACATCTGCATTCATTTGCCCCTGAGCTTTTGTGGTACTGCAATGCCCCACTATTGAACACTTTAAGCAATATTTTGGTTTTCAATCATAGTCAATTGCATGCTGAGTTTGCTTCCGATTTGGCTCCATAATAATGATTACAGTAGGCAAAGGATTAGTGATGTTCACCTCTATTAACATTTATGCAAAGGTTATTGTAGACTAGTTTGCAGTACACTTATCAGCATAAATATGTTTACCAACTACACTTTCTATCCTACTCATTCAATCCCTACTCAAACATGACATAGGCAAGTTTGGAAACTTCATCCATAGTGGAATGTTAGTAGGAAACTCTTTCTCCAGGTTAAAAATCAGTAGTCCATGACTTTAAGATAATCGGCTTATTGTTGATAGTGTATGGTCCATTATAGAATATCTCTTGCATATCATTTATGTTATGAAATCTTATGATATAGTACATTTTATCATGTAAAAACAGATCGGATTTTTTCACGAAAGTCCAGAACTACACTATATACCTTTGCATTGTCTTATATCCAGTGGTTTCACCAATAAAGTATGTTATTAAAGATGATTTCCACTTTGCCAATTTCTTTTCCACTTCTGTTTGTTCTAGTTCCACTATTTGCTGACCATTCATTATTTTAGGGGTGATATAGTCTAGGGTCATACCATTTTTAGCAGCTCTATTCTTTGTAAACAAGTTGGTCCATGTTGTTGTATTTGAATCATCAGTCAGTTCCTCTTCCATTTCTTTGTAAACAAGTTGGTCCATATTGTTGTATTTGAATCCTCAGTCGGTTCCTCTTCCATTTCTAATCTAGCTTCACCGCTACTGTTCCATTAAGATCAACTGATATCTCTTATTTTTTTACTCATTTCAGGTGCTTGGCTAGTAGTTTCCAGCTATGCTTGAGCAGATCCGGCTTTATCAGGAGTCATTGAGCTCATATCTTGCTCCTTAGTGTCTTCCTCTTCTACTGTTACATTCATTTTCTCTAGTGATGCCTCCTCCTTTTGTTCCTAAACTTGAGATCCTGATCCTACTGAGCTTCCAAATGTGACTATTGGTACTTTTTTTGGTCTTCCTCTGTCTCTTCTTCGTCCTCTCGCCATAGCTAACAGCTCCGGCAATGCTCACTAACATGCTGCGGGAGCACTTAGAGAGAGAACATTAGTTGAGCGAATTTTTTCTTTTTAAACAAGTGATTTTTTAAAATTCAAAAGAATTCCTTTTTTCATATATTACTTTTTATTTTATGAGGTTCTTACGATGGAATATATATTTGTAGAAGAATCGTTTAAGAATAATTAAAAAACTAATAGTATTGAAAAATAGTTTTTAATTTAATTATGTGGTTTCATAGTTTTTATTAAAAGATGTGTCATACCTCCAACAATTCACTTAGGGGGTATTTGGTAGGAAGTATTAGGAGGAATAATCTATGGATTATTAATGGTATTAGATAATACTATGTTTGGTAGGATTTTTGGGCCCATGTATAACTAATCCATGGATTGGTTAATACATCATACATTGTATTAGCTAATATCTCTCATTTGGTAGTATTAGCTAATACCTTGGATTAATACCATGGGATTAATTATACAAAGACAAAAATATCCCTTAAATTCTTTTACATTTTTTTATTCTTGATTTTATGTTTTATATTTGTAGTTTTGTACTAGTAAATTTGTTTAAATAAATTAGCTTACAAATTTTATTTATTTGCAGTTCATATTTTTATAGCATAAAAATAAATAAATTTACCATGTCAATTTTTTACATTTTATTTATTTGTAGTTTCATATTTACATAATAGACAAAATATTTTGCCATGTCAATTTTTTTTTAATAATTAATTTAGTTGAGTGGTTTTATCGATACAAAACAAAGTCCAATGATGTTAGACATATTCTCAAAGTTTGTAAGATATAAACATTATATTAAAACTACAACTTTCAAATTTTTATGTGTAAATATAGATTATTTATTTTACAATTGTTTAACATCTTTTCGATTTTAATAATAGATGGTCAATCTTTATTAAATTAAAAATTAACATTTTATTAGTGATGAATTTATTAACATCGCAATTATTTATTTCCAAATAATTCAAGTGAGAAATAGCAAACATGGGGCGACAAAATTATTGTTATCTTAACTAGTTAGAAGCCAAAATGATCTACTTTGATCTAATTACATGAAATAGAAAATTTCAAAATATTCAAGGGTATAATTGAAAAGAATTTTTTTGTAGAGTTTTAAACCAATCATAAGATTAGATGGGAAGCATGAACCAAACACTTGATAAAAAATAATTTTTGCATTCTAATCCATGCGTTATTCATTTTTATACCAAATGATCCCTTAATGAACTAAAAAAAGAAATTTGATATGACATTCAAATGGAAGTCTACTTGTGAGATTAATTGAACGGACATAAATTAAGAGTCGCTTAGTGAATTTAAGGACATGCGATAATGAAAAGCAATTACAAATTACAAAGATCATCTGGATTTAGTAGGACAAAATTTATTCAAACACACACTCGCAAATTAGATTGAAACCATCAACCACCAATTACAAGCACACAGAGATATGCAGTAGCATCTTGTCTAGACATCATTTTCGTTAAGGATTACAAGAAGTGAGATGACAAATGCATAACCCACTCCAGGATAAACTCTGACTTGAAAGCTTTCCTTGCCTTTCCATAGAAAGCTTCCCAGTTTGAAGTTGTCATTCACCTACCAATTGCATTATATATGGGGTTAAATTTAATTTGTGCATCAAGTAACTCAGAAACATAATCAAGTATACAAAAAAAAGAATGTAGTACCTTGGCCTCTATACACTTTGAATGACTGAGAATGATAAGATCCAAAAACCTGAAAATCAGGGATCTCTTCACTGGCATTGGTTGATAAGAATACATCAAGTCGCGTTTTCATCTGGAGGGCATTAAATCGCTGCACGCTATACAGCCTATGGCTTGCATCCGAACTCTCCCCTCTATGAACTGTCCACTTGTATCGACATGTCATTGCCTAATATAAACCATAAAAAACTTACCAATTATTTCCACTTTCAAATAACTTCACTCCATTCTTAAATGAATTCAAACAAGTCTCAAAATTTTCTGATCTAAACAAATAATACCAAGAATCCTGTTTCATTTTACATTGGTATTTGATGGGAAAAAGAGTTAAAGAAACAAAGGGTATGTTTGGTATGGAGGAAAATATTTTTCGTTTCTAATTTTCACATGTTTGGTTAATTTAAATGTTTTTCAAACAATGCATTTTTCCCAAATTTAAGGAAAATGTCTTTCTTCCAAAAATTAGGCAAAGTATTTTTCAAAACTTTCATCCAATATTATTTTTTCAAAATAAAATAAGAATAAAAGTTTATTTGCCCCAATTCCTATGCCGACCCACCCACGCAACTCCCCCACCCACCCACGCACCCCCTCTTCCCAGAACAAATCAAAAAGGTTGCTTTAAAAAAATTAAATTTAAAAATTTTAATCTTTTAATCTCACACGCGGTTCCCTCCAGCCCCGTCGCAAAAAAAAATATTTAAAATTCATTTTTAAAAAATATTTTAAATTTTAAAAGTTTTATTTATTTATCTACCCCATCCATACCTCTATGTCCTACTAGCCCCCCCCCCTGCCCCGTCCCAACCCCCAACCTCAATACAAAATATATATATATATTTTAAAAAGTTTCTCCACTCTGTGCTTCCACCCCCCTTTCCAAAAAATTACAAATTTATTTTTACAAATTTTGAAATTTTTAATTGTTTTACTCCATCCCACGTTTCCATCTGCCACCCTCATACAAAATAAAATTAATTTTAAAAAAAATAAATATTGAAAATATCAATTTTTTGCTCCATCCCCCCTCCCCCGCCCTCCACCCCAACTTAAATATTTATTTTTAAAAAAAAAAAACATTTCAAATTATTTAATATTATCATGTCAGAAACTATTTTCCTAAAAACTATTTTCTACTCTCTAGCTAAAAATAAAAGTTTTTCAAAAGAAAATTATTTACATTCACTAACCAAGCAATAGAAAATATTGTCAAAAAATATT
>JAABOM020008211.1:0-19892 GCA_011800125.2 Solanum clarkiae | reverse complement strand
TAAGGGCTTCAAGTTGGTTAAGCCCTTAATTAAGTCCCAAACTTTTATAATTTAATCCAATTAAGGACTTCCGAAACTAATTTTAAATTATACTTCCCAAAACACTCAACTCCTATACTTATGCACCACAATTAACTTAAGTTCAATTACACAATATTTGCAAAATTTTTCAATGCGACAATTTACCTCAATTAAAATATTTACGGGGTCTAACATCTTGCCTTGTTAATTTTTCTTACAAATGGTATCAGAGTCATGGTTGGTTTGATTTTTGGTTCCATGGTTAAATGCCTTTATGTTCATCAATTTATCATTTTTAGATGAATATTTTGATCGGTAATTTTGACTAATTTTTTGAAAAGACAGATTCTGTTTATGTCCATTTTGACTCTTGTTTAATTTATTTTGCGTAATTTTTATATAGACATAATCTACTCATTTCAAGCTTCTCGAAACTATATTATGATAGAAAATTGGATTAAAAATGAGTAAGATATGGATTTTTGAAGTTTTGTAGTTTTTGACTGCGTGTTTGACAAGAATCTGCCACTGTTTTTTCACGATTTCAAAATTTTCTTATCAAAATTTTAACCTGTAATTTTATTAATCATAATCTACTCATTTAGGACTTTCTGAAAGTATATTATAATAGGAAATTTGATGTAAAACGAGGGAGATATAATTTTTTGAAAAAATGATAATTTTTTTAAAAAATTAGTTGCTGTTTTTGTAATTTTGGATTGTGCTAATTGAAATTCTTGACTTGATTTTTTTCATTTTCATTATCTATTCATTTTGGGCTTTTCAAAATATTTTAATAGCCAAATGGGTTTAAAACAAATAGATTGCCATTGTTTGAATGTTTTGGGTAATGATGTCATCTTATTAAAGTTATATTCATACCTTCAAGCCCTTTTATGATCTATTTGCCTTCTATCTGAAATTTATGACATGTGTTGTCACATTAAAGTGTGTCAATTGTATTTCTAATTCCTAGTTCCTACTTCAGACATGACTAAGTGGGAACAAACTCGAATCCCTCCAAGTGGTAGTTCTACATGTCGAGTCAGGGAAAAAAGTTAAAGTGCACATCATTGAAGAACAAGTATTCGAGGATGAGAGATCATAAAAAGTGGTATCTCAAGAATGACATAAGACTTGTTAAGGAAATAAAGGGTTATTCAAAGGGAAAGAGAGAAGAAACTAAATGAGTTCAAGTCTTTTTAGATGTCCACAACAATATCATTTGCTCATCATATTAATTAAAGTTTATAGAACTAAAAATTTTTGTGTATCTTTCAGATTGGAAATATTTGGCTATTTTAGTAGATTCTCTTTGTGAACCATGGAAAGAAAGATTGGTTGAAGTATATCACGTGGTTTGGTCTAGCGAACCTTTTAGTGTGTATTAGGGTGGCAATTGGACGGGTTGGGTCAAATTTGGACGGGTTATAATAGGTCAAGACACCAAACGAGTCAAGAACCAACTCAATCCAAATTTTCTTGAGTAAAAATGGGTTGGGTTAAAACGGGTTGAGTAACGGGCTATAGAGCAGGTCAAGACCCAACCCTACCCAACTTTTACTAAGTTTTACTTATTTTATTTGTTCTTTTTCAATATTTTATTTTAATTCTTAATTAAATTATATTTTTATTTATTGTGGCTATATAAAACATATCAAATTGAAAATAAAGTGTTTTAAAAATATTTTAACAAGATCTCTTTCGAATTAATTCGAGTTGCATATCAACCCAATTTTAAATGGGTTGAAATGAGTTAGGTTGAGATGGGTTGAGCTAATAATTGGGCAGGTTAAATTTCAAGGGGTTGGGTCGGTTCGGGCTTATTTTTTCCACCCCTAGTGTATATATACGTTATCTCAAAATTTAAGTGGGGAGGACTTTATTACAAATGACTTGTAACTTCATTTAATTTGCTTATTCAAACATATGTAATATGTTGTTTTTCTTTTTCATATGAATATGTGAGTTTTATCATATTTTAAAATCTTTCTTATTTCATGGTACACTGAAATATGATAATGATCTAAAAACTTAGTGATCTGTAAGAATAAATCTTTATTAATATACATTTAGAAATTATTTTCTGATTTTAGTTAAATATTTGGATAACGTAAGTGATGATTGGATATTTTAAATACTCTTCGATTTTATACCATATGTGAAACTATTATTATAATTAATTTGCTTGAATGTATATTTACACATGCCTAATTGATTAGTGAACTTGCATAAATGTATCTAAGCTACACACATGGCTTCAAATAACATTATTGTTGACTTAAACAAATGCGATAAATAAATCGTGACGATTACAACATCTGGAGTCATAAAATATGGTATGTCATAGACGAGCCAAATGCACTCAATGGCATAAATCATATAGTAAGTCAACCAGAAGAGGGTAACATTGTTCAATACTAGAGAGAACTTGAAACTTACAAAGTCTGAAAAAGGCCAGATTTCATTGCACGTGGAATTATTGTAAGCTCTGTGGTTGCTGAAATTATTTCTGAATGTTAGGAATTTCGTAATGCTCAGCAAGGAATGTATGGGAGCACTTCTGTGACCCGTCTAAGACAGTTAACTATCAAGTTTGACACTTTCAAAAAGGTTCATGATCAAAGCATCAAGCAACACCTTAGGGTGATGTCAAACATGATAGCACAACTTAAGAGTGCTGGTCCCGTTCTGTCTGATGAGCAACAGGTTCAAGTAGTGATCCAGTCCTTTCTCAATAGTTGGAAACATTTGAAGGTTAACCTGACCCACAATGAAATAGTCATCAGGATTTTCTTTTGCATGATAATCAATAAGGAGTAACGTGCAAAGTATGTTCATAGATTCTAGTTTGTGTGTGTATGAAAATGCATTATATTTATTTTTATTTTAAAAAATTGCATTATATATTAAAAATGAATTATGCATGTAATATAAATGAATTATAAGTGTCTTAAAATGCATTAAACATATTTTGATAAAAATCTGCATTATGTATTAAAAATGAATTTTATATGTTAAAATCATATTGCTATAAATGTATTTTATAAATAAGATATATACATGTATATAGGTAAATTCATCGTAAAAATATACAAGTCTAACCCAGTTGATATAAGTATACAATCGTGATGCATCTCTAGAAGATTCCTAACACTGTTATGGAATACTTTAGGTGTAAGGTTGTTACTTCAACAACCACTACTAATTAGACAAGATTGTATAGGATTAATTTTATCCTTCTTTTAGTATTTCAAAAGACCTATATAAAAAGTCAAAATTCTTTGTATAGAGAAATACGATATGAAAATTCTCATACATTGTTCTTAATTTTTTTTTACAAAAAAAGAGTGCACAATGATTGGCAAACCATTGATCTTTGACCTATTTAAACAGTGGGCTCTTCTCCGAGAAAAATTCACTTTTGAGCATGTCTTTGGAGAAAATTATTTTCATTTATAGACTTTTTAATATTTACTCTCTCTTAATTAATTGTAATTAACATCCCCATATATGATACAGATATAATATTAACATACCGAATGGAGTATTACGGAAGATTAAGTTCAATCATATACTATACCAACAAAGTGTCATATAGAATATATTTTATTTAGAATTTAGTAAACAAGATTACAACTTTAATAATTTTCTCATAATTATTTTCTATTTATTTCTTAATCAAAGAGCTCAAGCTCATATGATATGATATGGTATCTATAACACCCCCAAATTCTTTCTACCTAATCTAGAGTGGATATGCAGAGGTTGCTGAGAAAAGATTGAGAAAAACTACATAAGGAAGTTTACGAGGGATATATATGATTCGTAGTCAAGTTTACGACTTGTAGAATGGGTCTTGTAAAACCCCAGATGACTTGATGAATTTTTCTAAATCTGAGGCCTATATACGAAATGGTATATGACTCATAAAGTGCGTAACGACTCGTAAGGAAGGTTTCATGACAAATTTCAGTAACTCAATTTTCAGGATCCCCCTATTTACGAGTAGAGTTTACGACCTGTAGAATATTTTACGGATCGTAGAGAGGGGTTTCGTGCCAATTTCCAGTGACCTAGATTTTCAGACACCTAGTTTATGAGGGATGATCTATGACTCATAGAATGGTCTATGACTCGTAGATGGGGTCTCGTAGATACGGATGACAGTTTTAATGTGGGGTATTTTTATCAATTTTGAGACTTATTTAATAAATCCTAGGTTATTATAGGCTTGGATAAAGCCTTTAAACAAACCCTTGGTGTATTATTCATCATTCTTCACACTTAGGATTTCTCAAAGATACTAGAGGAGGGAGAAGAAGCTAGAGTTTCCAATTCAAGTGCGAGAACCAATTGGGGTTTGATTATTTCTTCTATTTTGAGGTATGTAAGGCCTACTAAAGTATGAAATCATGTTTTTGCACGCCCCTTTCATCATCTTGAGTCAAGATTTGGATAATAGTTGAGATTTGAGGAAATTTATTATCTCAACACTGAAATTCTTGTATTTATTATGAACTCTCCTAATAATCTATGAGGTTCTATGCAAGTCATTGAGTAAATTAAGTATTTGAGTTGAGTAAATTAAGTATAAGAAGTATGTTGCATTGAGTCACATACATCACTATATATGATTATCTTGCTTGCATTACATAATAAGTCAAATTGAGTGAGTATAAATGACCGTTTGAGTCTGAGTTGACTTTGATGGTTTGCATTGATTGAATGAATTGATGAGTAATATGAGACGAGTTGAGATGAGATGACCCAATGAGGTTGAGATTTGAGTTGATTGATTGAGCATTAAGGATTGAGTTGATTGATGAGTTGAACATGTTTTAGTCTTTGGAGGAGTATCAAGCACCAAGTGGGGAGTGAGTAAATATCTACCTTAACCCACAAAACTACGTTGCCAGTGTAGGATGGTCGTATAGCTCATTCTAGCGACTCTTGTCCTGCAAGTGGACATTTATTATGGATCCAAGGGAGAGTTGATTGTCTTTTACCGTGGAACATTTAGGATGGGCATGGCAATGACGTCGCCTTCATTGTGCATCATCCAATCTAAGGGTGATGGGATGTGGATATCGGTTAAGAGAAATTCCTAAGCAACATTGATTTGAACATAATATTTTAAACTAAGTTTATTTCTCCTAAGCATATCTTAAAAGCATGGTTTACTTTTAAACTTGCATGTACTGAGTTAAGCATGAGTTGTTGAGATGAGACGAGTGAATTGAACCTTATTTTCTTGAGTTATTTTACATACCAATATATTCCATGTACCGATGTCCATTTAGGCCTACATCATTTATGATGAAGATATAGGAGATAGAGGACTTTAGCCTGTGCATCGTTGAGGTCTGGATCAATACACTTCCAGAGTTGGGGAGCCCTCCTTGCTCTATGGAGAATCTATTTTATTTTCTGCTTTGAGTTAGTACTTCTCTTCCTTTGATTTGTGGTGTCCATGGCCTGTCATGGTACTATCTATACCGAGCTGAGGCTTTATAGACACTGAAGAGAGGATTTGTTGAGTATTTTGTTTCCAAACTTATTTCATTGGAACTTATAATAAAGTAGAGTTATTTTTATTTATGCAATGCCTTATATCTGAGTTCTACTTCTACTCTTGTGTTGATGTGACAATGAGGCCAGGTGGTTCTCTTTGTGAATCAGTAATGGTTCTTCAAGTGCCGGCCACACCAAGGGTACCCTTTCAGGGCGTGACAAACTTGGTATCAGAGCATAGAGCTCAAGAGTCCTAAGGAGTCTACGATACTGTTTCTAGTGGAGTCTTGTTTATAGGTGTGTTGTGCACTACACTTCATAAGCAGGAGGCTATAGGACATTAGGAATTGTCTCAATTTCTTGTATTCTGAGTTCATGCAATAGAGTTAAATCTCTACAAAACTCTTTTCTAACTTATGCATTAGGCGCTTGTAGATCATGCCACCGAGACGACCACAACCTAGAGGAATACTTCAACTACCAATGCTGAGAACCTTACTTCAGAGGTGCCTCTCAGATAGAAATGAAGGGCCGAGGTCGACCGGCCAGAACTGCTAGTGTTCTTGTGACACCTACCACTTCAACTGCTCCTACCATAGAGACTGACTTCAAAGGAGCCATCACCATGCTCACAAAGTAGTAGCTACCCAGAGTGGGAACCAGGGTTCACAGACTCCTAGTTCTAACTCTCGTAAGCCATTGGCTGCCTCCAGACTGAGAGACTTTCTGACGATGAACCCACTTGTCTACACTGGGTCTAAGGTTGATGAGAACCCTCAGAACTTCATTGATGAGATGTGGAAGGTGCTAAAAACCATGCATGCGACTGATACTAGGGGAGTTGAACTTGCTACCTACCAGCTCAAGGATATGGCCAACGTTTGGTACAATCAGTGGGAAGAGAGTCCGGGTGATGTTGCTGAGGCCGCTGCTTGGGATGAGTTTGAGAGTGCCTTCCTCGATCACTTCTTTCCTCAGGAGTTGAGAGAGGCGAAGGTTGAGGAGTTTTTGAATTTGAAATAAGAAGGACTGACTATCAAAGAATATAACCTTAAATTAATCCAACTATCCATGTATGCCCCAGAGATAGTCCAGGATATGAGAGTGAGGATGAGGAAATTCGTGTCTGGATTAGGTAGGCAGGTGAAGAGGGAGTGCAAGGAAGCATTACTGATCCCAGGTATGGATATCTCTAGAATGATGGTTTATGCCCAGTAGGTAGAGAAAGATAAGAAGAGCACATAGAGGAGCATCTGAGTAAGAAGGCCAGGTCAGTAGGGCCGGAGCCTAGTCACATCAAGTAGGGTAAGGTATATAAGTCCTATTTCCAAAAGAGGTCCTCTAGCTAACCTCGAGCTATAGGTATGATCACAATTTCTAAGGTCAACAAACATTAGGGAACAGGGTGCACAGTCTCAGGCAAGTGTAACTCTCGGCTCTAAAAGGAAGCCACCTTATGGGAAATATGGTAGGATACATCTGGGAGAATGTAGAGATGGAGGGGATAGTTGCTACAAGTGTGCCAATCGGGTATTTTTAGAGGGAGTGTCCGATGTGGGGCAATATGGCCCAGTCTTCTACCACAGCACCACCAACGAGGGTTAACCATAGAGGTGCTACACTAGGGGTAGGCGGCGGGACAAACTGTCTGTATGCGATGGGGAACTGACAGGCCAAGAGGTTACACTAGATGTTGTGACAGGTATGCTTTGAGTTTTTACCTTTCCTTGCTATGCTTTACTTGATCCTAGTTCCACTTGTTCTTTTATGATGCCATATGTGGCGAGTAGATTTAACATTCTTCCCGAGTACTTAGTTAAGTCATTTTTGATCTCTACTCCTGTTAGTGAGTCCATTCGATCCAAGACAATCTATAGAGATTGTGTGGTGTTCATCCATCCTAGGGATACTCTTGCTAATTTGATTGAGTTAGAGATGGTCGATTTCGACATAATCCTTGGTATAGACTGGCTTCACACTTGTTATGCCTCTACTGATTGCTGAACTCGGGAATTAAATTTCAGTTTATGGATGAGCCTATCATTAAGTGGAAGGGAGATTCTGTTGCACCAAAGGGTAATTTTATTTCTTACCTCAAAGCCCAAAGACTGATCTTGAAGGGATGTATCTCCCACCTCGTGCGAGTCAAGTCTGATGATGTTAAGTCCCCTACTCTTGAGTTTGTCCTGATCGCGAGCGAGTTTCCTGATGTATATCTTGAGGATCTGCCCGAAGTCCCTCTTGATAGGGAGATCAACTTTGGAATTGATGTTCTTCCTGACACCCAACCTATTTATATTCCGCCATGTAGAATGGCCCCTAGAGAATTGAAAGAGTTGAAGGAGCAGTTAAGGGATTTGTTAGAGAAAGGATTTATATTGGTAGTGTGATATCCCTAAGTGTCTTTTCGGACAAGGAATGCGCATTTTGAATGTTGGTAGTGTTGTTTTGTGGGCTTATGCACCGGTTGTGTTTATGGGTTTCATAAATAGTGTCTTAAAAACCCTACCTTGGCATGTTTGTGGTGGCCTCTAGCAATGGAGTATTGAATTATTTAGAGCTTGTGAATCACTTGCGGGTAGTGTTGCAAGTCTTGGGAGATAAGAAGTTGTTTGCTAAATATGATAAGTGTGAGTTGAGGATAACAAGAACGTGGTTAATTAGAACTCCTTGAGGATTGTGATATGAGTGTGCGACATTTCCCCATTGAGGGTAATGTTATGGTTGATGCTCTAAGTGGGCTGTCTAGGAGTAGCCTAGCCCATGTGGATAATAGCGATAACTAGGTGGCTAGTGGGATCCATCAGTTGGTTAGATTGGAAGTTAGGTTGAGGAAAGTTGAGAATGGTAGTATAGTGTTCTTGGTGGTTCAAACTCTTCTTTGGTTGAGGAGGTCTAGTTTAAGCAAGGCCTTGATTCCGCCTTATTAGAGTTGGAAGTTTTGGGTGAAAGTATGGTAGAGTGGAGGTTGTCTCCCAAGGAAGAGATGGTGGTTTAGGGTACCAAGTGGACTAAGCGTGTTTAAGGTTGACAATTGAGTTTAGGGTTGTGAGTCCTTATAGAATATAGACGGAGGTTGGTAAGATTGCATAAGTTTGGGAACTTCCTATGAATAGGGAAGTGGTTTGTCCAGTTCTTCGTGCTTCTAGGTTGAGGGGATATGTTGGTGACTCTAGTGCTATAGAACTCTTTGAGGTTGTGGGTGTTGTGGAGGATAAGTTGACTTAGAATAAGGTCCTGGTGGAGGTATTGGATGGAAAGAGTGAAAAAAATAATTGATAAGGGTGTAGCATTCGTCAAGACCCATTGAGGAAAACGACAAGTTGAAAGTACCATCGAAGACGCCGAAGAAATCTTGATAAGGCGACATCCCTATCTTTTCCAATCTACCTAAGCGTAAGGCACTAGGTTCCTCCTTTTCCCAAGCGGTCCCGACCCTTTCAATTCTTGAGTCTCATGGTATGACATGCTTGCATGTGCATCGAAATGATTTACATTATGTTTTAAATGAATTGAATACATTTTTGTGATGAGTTTAACTACTTTATGATCCTCAACTAATAAACTATGCATTGATCACATGGTTGGAGCTTTCATGTTCTAAGTCAAGTCTTTCAAGCTTTGTTCTTCCACATTGGAGAACGAATGTTCCCAAGGGGTAGATTATGTAAAGACCCAAAATTTCCAAGCTTATATATGTAGTTTAAGCCTGTCATGGGCCCCTACGAGAAGCCAAGTTCAAAAGGATTTTCATTGGCTAAGTTCACCACAAGTACCCATAGAAGGGTCGACTTTAAATAATCATAACTCTTAGCACATTTTGAATTAGGTGGCCCACGACATGTCAAATAAAATCATTTTGATTTATCTTCGCAACGCACTTGGTTTCACCTCTTTCTGATATAGGAAGAAGGAGTTATAACTGTTTTCGTGAGGCCCTTCCGTGCAGTGAAGCCCCACGGGCACCTATATAAGCAGTGTTGTCTTGTACGGACTATGTGAGCTTTCTTGAGTTGGAGAAGTCCATTTTTGTCCTAAGTCATGGGGCATGACCAGTGGCTTGGGCTGTGTGGCTGGCCCCTAGCCGTCTAGCTGGTTGTGGGGTGAGTACAAGAGAGGAATATTGGGCATTTGGGGGGAGTTTTCTTCATAAGTGCTGTGCCACGCCCCTCACCACGACCCGTGGAATGGTTCACGACCCATGGTCCTTGGTGTGGAGCCTGGGAAACATTTTCTAGCACCAAGTGTTGTGCCAAGAGCCTCAACACAGACTGTGAGGCTCCACATGAATCGTGGAGGCCTCTGTGGTCATGACGAGACGTCTTTTTCCAATCGATTTCCAACTTCAATTTTTAGACAAAATACCTTGTCACGGGCACTCCACATAACCCGTAGAGTGCCACACAACCCGTGGGACCTTATATAGGGTACCACTTTGCCAAATTTTCCATCCGTTCTCTAATGGCATTTTTGTAAATGCTAATTACACTAATGCCCTTTTTAGACTTCCAATGCTATTTAACTTTCCTAAAAGACCTAAACAATGTTCAAAAGGTTAAAACTCACCACTCTCATCTTAATCACACTCCCAAATCCTCTCAGGATGCTCCATTAAGCTCCAATTCAATTTCAAGGAAACCTTAGAACAAGTTTGGATTCCAAGACCCGCTTTTAAGCTTCCATTTTTCCCAAACAAAATTCCAAGGAATTCAAGGTCTAAGGTATGTGGGTTGATCCTTGATTTCCTTTCAATGAAGGAGACCCAAAATTATTTTTAAGTAATATCATGGATTTCTAGTTACTTTAAATTCGGGGTTTTGAAGAATATGAATCCTAAAATTTTAATTATGCATGGGTAGTGTTTATTTGATGATTTTAATGTGATTTAAACTATTACATGAGGATTTTCTTTGGGGTTTATGGAATTTTAAGTATGAATATCCCCTTTAAGACTTTTAAATGCATAGGTGCTTACAATTTGAATTTAGATGTGGATTTAATTATGTTTTCAATTGAATTTCATATTATATTGTTGATTTTTGATTTAATCCTAATTACCCATGTGATTCTCTCATTATTCATAGCATATGAATTCATGTACATGTATTATTATAGGAATTATATTATGGGTTAAGTCCAATTATGTTATATGATATGATTTTGATATAAGATATTGGTTATGACAATATTGTGATCACATATATGTTTTCAATTTTGGTTCTTTGAGCATTTTGGGTGCTTGCACCATTTTGTATATGAATGGGCTATTTCTATGCATGAGTATATAGACTATGAAATTATATTTTGGCCTTCAAGACTCAGAATGCATTGAAATGGTTTCGGAAATGATTTACGTCATTTGAAGTATGTATGTATGTATATATATATACATATGTCTATTCTTGTGGGATGACGACTTAGCACCGATGGATTGGGGGCGTCAGGGCTATCCCCAAAGGCCCTCACTCTTTCCTTGAACTATGTGCCTAGCATAGATTTCTGATCTAAAGAGAGAGTTGTCCCGTAAGAAGAAGAAATGATTCGATTTGTGATTTTGTGAAAATTCTATCTGAAGAGGGAGTTGTCCCATAAGGAAGGTTACTTCATACGAAGAAGGAGTTGGCCCATAAGGTGAAGTATGGTCTACCCTTAGCAAGTAGATCACCTCTTTACTGATGAGGGGATTTCATCGAGATTCCAAGTAATAGCTGCTTGGTCTTACTTATGTCGGTTGAGGTCACATCCCTAATATATATAAGCGCATCATTTGCATTTCATGCATCATGGCTTCATAGCATCTCGTATATTACATTCTTTGATATGCAACTCTTTCTATATTATGTGCCTTGTCATCTAACATCGATAGACAGGTGTTGGTAAGTTGCATGCATTACACCCTGCATACTTAGTACATTTAAACGTACTAACGCATACTCTATGCCTACATGATATTACCATGTAGGAATTCGAGCCCCTATTGATTCTCCTCGTAGCTAGATTGGATTGTTCATGTTAGCTTTTGGTGGGTCCTCATATCCGAGGACAATATCTACTTTCTTTCATGCTTATGTTCAGACTACATCTTGTATATTTTGAAATACTTATGACTCTGATATGAGCCCGGTTGTTTGTCTTGGCCCCCGCTAAGTTCTATGTCTAGAGGTGTTATTGGACAAATTATGTATTTCTCTTGAGCTTTGACTCATTTATGATATTCAAGTATTTAACTATTTACCTTAGACCCGATACCCCTTGTTTATGCTTATCTCTTATTGTCATTTAATTGCTTCCACTACCAAGGATGTGTAATAATATGCTATGAGGCTTTGTTTGGGGTTCCTTTTGGTTCCCCATTCGCCGATCACGTCTAAGCCCTAGGTTCGGGGTGTGACAAAGATAGTATCAGAGCACTAGGTTGTTATATCCTTCGAGTCCAACACACTGCGTCGATTAGAGTCTTATTTATGGTTGTGTTTTACACCACAACTATGAATAGGAGGCTATGAGGCGTTCTAGGAAATGTTTCACCTTTTCATGATCTATGTTATGTGATAGAGTTAGGTCCCCTAGGGCTTATTGCTAATCCCTAACCGTTACATTTCAAGATATGTCTCAAGCTACTCAAGATGGCGATATGTCGAATGTGGAGGTTCGTAATGCTCTATGGGTATTGGCCAAAGTAGTGACAACATTGGCAACTCAACTCAATTTACAAGTGGGCGCTCCCGAGACTTCTAGTGGTGAGAGGAGAGGTAATAAGGCCAAGAAGGCCCGTGTTGAGGGTAAGTTCCAAGGTTCCAAGGGAAGAGATTGGGGTGGTGTGGTGCCTTATGCTAGGTACCCAAAATATGGTAGATGCCATGATAGCCCATGCTTGAGGAAAACCAATGCTTGCTATGGTTGTGGAGGGGAGGGTCACAAGATAATAGATTGTCCTCATAGGCGTAAAAAGGGTAAAAGAGGTGATGAGGGGGTGGAAGGGCCTAGATGCCGAAAGTGTGTGAAGGGCCATGGCGACCTATGTTTGGAGAAGTCTAATGCTTGCTTGGGTTGTGGCGGCTTTGGGCACAAAGTTAGTGGTTATTCTCTTGCTCAACCAGAAGGGGGTGATGGTGGGATGACTAATCCCAAGTGTCGAGGGTGTGGAAAGAACCATGGTGGTCCATGCTTGAGGAAGACCAATACTTGTTATGAATGTAGTAAAGTGGGTCACAAGTTGGTTGATTGTCCATATGTTCTAAGGAAGTGTAAGGATGGTTGACCTTGGGATCGAGGTGGTCATGTTGATCAAGTGGCTCAAGGAGGGGATGAGCTACCCAATGCTGTTACCGGTAAGTTGAATTTTCCTTGGCTTGATATGCATGGCCCGGTGTGCCACCACTACTTCTCTATTCTTTCGGTTGCTAGTGGGGCTTCTTTGGTATCTATCATTTTTGTTGAGTATATGGCTGCTAGGAGGTTCATAGGTGTTGATACGGGTTTGTATTGCGTCAGATTTTGTCTTGTGATCTTGGTTAGACTTAGCTTGTTGGGTTGAGGGTCTTGGGGTAGTTTGGGCTACTTGCATGACATGTTTCAAATGAGTGTCGAACCCATAAGGTTTTAGTATGATGTGTAGGGATGGTCGATCGATTTTGTCAACTACAATGGGTTAGACACTTCTCTAAGGTTGATTTGAAGTTCGAGTTTTGTTCCCAAGTGTGGATGAGGGTGGGTGATATCCCTAAGTGTCCTTTTGGACTAGGAATGAGCATTTTGATTATTGGTAGTGTTGTTTGGTGGGCTTATGCACTGGTTGTGTTTATGGGTTTCATAAATAGGGTCTTAAAAAACCTACCTTGGCATGTTAATGGTGGCCTCTAGCATTGGAGTACTGAATTATTTAGAGCTTGTGAATCACTTGCGGGTAGTGTCGCAAGTCTTGGGAGATGAGAGGTTATTTGCTAAATATGATAGGTGTGAGTTGAGGATAACAAGAAGGTGGTTAATTAGAACTCCTTAAGGATTGTGATATGAGTGTGTGACATTTCCCCATTGAGACTAATGTTATGTTCATGCTCTAAGTGGGGTGCCTAGGGGTAGAGTAGCATATGTGGATAATGGCGGTAAAGAGGTGACTACTGGGATCCATCGGTTGGTTAGATTGGAAGTTAGGTTGAGAAAAGTTGAGAATGGTAGTATAGTGTTCTTGGCGGTTCCAGATTTTCTTTGGTTGAGGAGGTCTAGTTTAAGCAAGGTCTCGATTATTAGAGTTGGAAGTTTTGGGTGAAAGCATAGTAGACTGGAGGTTGTCTCCCAAGGGGAAGATATTGGTTTGGGGGTACCAAGTGGACTAAGCGTGTTTAAGGTTGAAAATTGAGTTTAGGGTTGTGAGTCCTTATAGAATGTAGAGGGAGGTTGGTAAGGTTACATAAATATGGGAACTTCCTATGAATAGGGGAGTGATTTGTCCGGTTCTTCGTGCTTCTAGGTTGAGGGGATGTGTTGGTGACTCTAGTTCTATAGAACTCTTTGAGGTTATGGGTATTGTGGAGCATAAGTTAACTTAGAAGAAGGTCCCTGTGGAGGTATTGGATGGAAAGGTTGGAAAAGATGATTGATAAGGGTGTAGCATTTGTCAAGACCCATTGGGGAAAATGACAAGTTGAAAGTACCATCGGAGAAGCCGAAGCAATCTTGATAAGGCGACATCCCTATCTTTTCTAATCTACCTAAGCGTAAGGAACTAGCTTCTTTCTTATCCCAAGCGGTCCCAACCCTTTCAATTCTTGAGTCTCATGGCATGACATACTTGCATGTGCATTGAAATGATTTACATTATGTTTGAAATGAATTGAATATATTTTTGGCATGAGTTTTAACTACTTTATGATCTTCAGCTAGTAAACTATGCATTGATCATATGGTTGGAGGTTTCATGTTCTAAGTCAAGTCTTTCAAGCTTTGTTCTTCTACATTCCGGGACGAATGTTCCCAAGAGGGAGATATTGTGACACCCCATAACTCTGTGCTCTTATGTATCCATGTTTCAAGCCTGATTTGATCAGGTTTGGGGTGTATTAGGTTCATGGGAGACTCCTAGTATCTAAACGAGTCCAAGACTTCTCTAATGGTTGAGTTTTGGGTAATAGTTCATGCAAGGGTCAACTTTAAACTAGCATAAATCTTAGTATATTTGGAACTGGGTGGCCCACGACATGTCAAATGAGAGCTCTTTGACTTTCCAACGCACTTGGTTTCATCTCATTTCGAGTTCGGATGAAGGAGTTATGACTGTTTTCATAAGACTCTCCCGTGCAGTGAAGCTGCACGAGCACCTATACGGGCAGTGGTGTCTTGTACGGGTCGTGTGAGGTGTCTTGAGTTGGAAAAGGCCATTTTTGGCCTAAGGCATGGGGCACTACCAATGGCACGGGCCGTGTGGCTGGTCGTGGGGTGAGTTCAAGAGAGGAATAGTGGGCGTTTGGGGGAGTTTTCTTGCTAAGTGTTGTTCCACATCCCTCAGCACGACCCATGGCATGGTGCATGACCCGTGGTCCTTGGCGTGGATCTACGAGCCTCCACACGGGCCGTGAGGCTTCACACGACCCGTGGAGGCCTCTGTGGTCATGACAAGATGTCTTGTTCCAATCGATTTCCAACTTCAATTTTTTGACTAAGTACCTTGTCATGGGCACTCCACACGACCCGGGGAGTGCCACACGACCCGTGGAACCTTTTGTGGGGCAACACTTTTCCAAATTTTCCATCCGTTCACTAATGGCATTTTCATAAATGCTAGTTATTTTTGACTTCCTAAGCTATCTTAACCTTCCTAAAAGACCTAAACAATGTTCCAAAGGATAAAATTCACTACTCTCATCTCAATCACACTCCCAAATTCTCGCAAGAACCCGAATTAAGCTCCAATTCAATTTCAAGCGGGCCTAAGAACAAGTTTGGATTCCAAGACTCACTTCCAAGCTTCCATTCTTCCCAAACTCAATTCAAAGGAACTCGAGGTCTAAGGTATGTGGGTTGATTCTTGACTTCTTTTCAATCAAGGAGACCCAAAATTATATTTAAGAAATCTCATGGATTTCTAGTTTACTTTAAATTGGGGTATTAAAGGTTATGAATCCTAAAATTCTAACTTTGTATGGGTAGTGTTTAATTGATGATTTTAATGTGATTTAAACTATTACATGAAGATTTTCTTTGGGGTTTGTGGAATTTCAAGTATGAATATCCCCTTTGAGACTTATCAATGCATGGGTGATTACAATATGAATTTAAATGTGGATTTAATTATGTTTTCGATTGAATTTCATATTATATTGTTGATTTTAGATTGAATCCTAATTACCCATGTCATTCTCTCATTTTTCATAAAATAAGCATTCATATACATGGACTATTTTGAGAAATTATGTTATAGGTTAATCCCAATTATATTCTATGATATGAGTTTTGATAAAATGTTGGTTATGGCAATACTGTGATCACATATATGTCTTTGATTTTGACTTTTTGAGCATTTTGGGTGCTTGCCCCATTTTGTATATGAATGGGTTATTCTTATGCATGAATATATAGAGTATGAAATTATGTTTTGGCCTTTAAGCCTCAGAATGCATTGAAATGGTTTTGAAAATGATTTACGTCATTTGAAAGTATGTATATATGTGTGTGTATATATATTTATTCTTGTGGGATGATGACTTCACACCGATGGATTGGGGGTTTTAGGGCTATCCCCAAGGACCCTTTCCCTTTCCTTAAACTATGTGCCTAGCATAGGTTTTCGATCCGAAGAGGGAGTTTTCTCGTAAGGAGAAGAAATGATTTGAATTGTGATTTTGTGAAAATCCTATCCGAAGAAGGAGTTGTCCCATAAGGAAGGTTACTTCATACGAAAAGAGAGTTATCCCATAAGGTAACGTATGATCTACCCTTGGCAAGTAGATCACCTCTTTACCATTGAGGGGATTTCATGGGGATTCCAAGTAATAGCCCGCTTGGTCTTACTTATGACGGTTGAGGTCACATCCCTAATATATATAAGCACATCATTTGCATTTCATGCATCATGACTTTCATAGCATCTCGTATATTACATTCTTTGATATTCAACTCTTTCTATATTATGTTCCTTATCATCTAACGTCAATATGCAGGTTTTGGTAAGTTACATGCATTGCATCCCACATACTTAATACATTCAAATATACTAACACATACTTTATGCCTACATGATGTTACCATGTAGGAATTGGAGCCCCTATTGATTCTCCTCCTGGCTAGCTGGATTGTTCAAGTTAGCTTTTTGGTGAGTCCTCATGTCCGGGGACAATATCTATCTTCTTTCATGCTTATGTTCAGACTACATGTTGTATAATTTGGAATACTTATGACTATGAATGTGAGCCCATTTGTTTATCTTGGCCCCCGCTAAGTTCTCTGTCTAAAGGTATTGTTGGACAAGGTATGTATTACGCTTGAGCTTTGACTCATTTATGTTATTCATGTGTTTAACTCTTTATCTTAGACCCAATTCTCCTTGTTTATACTTATCTCTTATTAGTATTTTAATTGCTTTCGCGACCGAGGATGTGTAATGATATGCTATGAGGCTTGTTTGGGGTTTCTTCGGGTCCCCCATTCACCGGTTACGTCTAGGCCCTAGGTTCGGGGTGTGACACCAATAAAGTTGTTAGTTGTTTTAAATGGACATTTAGATAACAACTTGTTTGCTTTAAATATGTGAATAAGTTTATTCAAAATTGAAAATAAAAATGTTTAACTGTCAAGTTTTTTAAATGCTTAAAATGGAATTTTGATGTTATTTAATAATTTTTTTCATATAGGTAGTCAAAAAAAATTGTATAGTGCATTTTTTGTGAATATGACATAATAGCACATCATTGATATAGAGTGACATTATAAACCAGCACAAAAAATTTGGCATTCTGATCATTTCTCTTTACTGGAAAATTACACATAGTTCGGTTAATGAAAAATAATTTTTGGACCTAAAGTTAGTTACATGTATCAATAACCACATGTAACATTATCATTAACAATTACCTTCCAATGTTGAAATAACAAGATGTCAAAAAAACTTGGCAAACATGTGCAACGCACGTGTGATGAATCAAGTATACATAAATATTGTAATTTTTCGCAAAAGATGAAGTTCAAAATTTAATCTATCTACATAAAATAAATTTAACCATGTATAAACAATATAATCTTTAATCATCTTTTATATACATCAAGAATTTGTGATAATTTTTCACCAAATGAGGTTCAGATAAACCTTTTGACGCTATTTGATTATGCCGTCGCGGTATAATCCCTAAAACTAGGAAAATACCACAATGAAATTAAGGAAAAAAAAAAAAGTAGAGAAAACCTGATCATTTACCAGGAGGTTTGAGATCAGAGCTTCCTCTTTATTCTACCATTGTTGTTCACTATTCACAAAGCAATAAAAATAAAAATAACAAACAGAAGTGATTTGACATTACCAAAGGACATGCAATCTACAAAAAAAACCCTAGATGAACGATAAGAAAAAAAATAGAGAAATTATATGAAAACAAAGAAGAACAACAGGAAGAATAACCTAATGAAGAAGGACAAGGAGAGGATTGAAGCTTTGTGGAGAGTGTGAAGGAAGGCACGAGAAAAAGGAACAACGTGAAGTACATAAAGACAAAGCCCTATAAAGTTGTTAGTTGTTCTAAATCAAAATTTAGATAACAACTTGTTTGCTTTAGAAAATGTGAATAAGTTTATTCAAAATTGGAAACAAAAATGTTTAATTGTCAAGTTTTTAAATACTTAAAATGGAATTTAGATGTTATTTTTATTATTTTTTTAAAAATAGGTAGTCAGAAAAAATTGTATAGTGCATTTATGGATATGACATAATAGCACATCATTGATGTAGTGATATTATAAACTAACACACAAAAAAAAAGGCGTTCTGATCATTTCTGTTTATTGAAAAATTAAGTTAATGAAAAATAATTTTGGGACTTAAAGTTTGTTAAATGTATCAATAACCACATCTAATATTATCATTAACAATTGCCTTCCAATGTTGAAATAACAAGATGTTAAAAAGACTTGGCAAACATGTGCAATGCATGTGTGGTGAATCAAGTATACATAAACATTGTAATTTTTCCCAAAAGACGAAGTTCAACATTTACTCTATATACATAAAATAAATTTAACCATGTATAGCAATATAGTTTTTAATCATCTTTTATATACATCATGAATTTATGGTAATTTTTCACCAAATGAGGTTTAGATAAACTCTTGGCGCTATTTGACTCTGTCCCTGTTGTATAATCCCTAAAACTAGGAACAAGCCACAACCAATTTAAGAAAAAAAAGTAGAGAAAAGCTAATCATTTACCTAGAGATTTGAGATTAGAGTTTCCTTCTTTTTCTGTCATTGTTATTCAGTGTTCACAAAATCATACAAACAAAAACAATAAATACAAGGGATTTGACATTACCAAAGGACAAGCAAACTACAAAAAAAAAAAAACCCTAGATGAATGATAAGACCAAAAAAAAAAAAGAATTTATAAAAAAAGAAGAACAACAAGAAAAATAATCTTACGAAGAATGAAAAGGAGAGAATTGAAGCTTTGTGGAGAGTATGAAGAAAGGCACGAGAAAATGGAACAGCGTGAAATACATATACGAACAAAGACCTGAAAGTTGTTAGTTGTTTTATAGGGACATTTAGATAACAACCTGTTTGCTTCAGAATATGTGAATAACTTTATTCAAAATTGAAAATGAAAATGTTTAACTATCAAGTTTGTTGAATGCTTAAAATGGAATTCAGATATTATTTTAATTATTTTTCTTATATAGGTAGTAAGAAATTTTTTTTATGGATGTTACATAATATCAGATCATTGATGTAGAGTGATATTATAAACAGGCGAAAAAAATTTGACCTTTTGATCATTTCTGTTTATTGGAAAATTAACACGTAGTTTGTTTAACGAAAAATAATTTTGGGACTTACAGTTAGTTTCTTGTATCAGTAACCGCATGTAAAATTATCATTAACAATTACCTTCAAATGTTGAAATAACATGGTGTTCAAAAGACTTGACAAACACACACACGTGTCCTGAATCTACTATGTATAAATATTATACGTTTCCACCATAGAAGGTCAACATTTACTTTATATACATAAAATCAATTTAACCATATACTGTGACGACCCCACCCCGGGGCCGTGACTCAGTGCCGATAGGGCAGTTGGACTAATCTTAAACCACAAAGATCCCAAAGTTGGTTCACAAATTCTGCCGAAATTTTGGCAGAGTTTCCTCTGT